>VMDO01014505.1:0-54356 GCA_007922755.1 Pedetes capensis | reverse complement strand
ATTGGTTCCTCTTCATATGCAACCTCTTGGAATGGTTGGTCATCTACCAATTCTTTCTTGTATAATGACTCTGTGTATTCTTCCCATCTTCTTTTGATGTTTCCTGCATCATTTAATATTTTCCCTGTAGAATCTTTCACTACTGCCACTCGAGGCTTGAATTTTTTCTTCACTTCTTTAAGCTTGAGAAACACAGAGCGTGTTCTTCCCTTTTGATTTTCTGCCTCCAGCTCCTTGCGCATGTTATTATAATATTTGTTTTTGTCTTCTCGAGCTGCCTTCTGAAATCTTCTGTTTAGTTCCTTAACTTCATCATGTCTTCCTTTTGCTTTAGCTGCTCGATGTTCAAGGGCAAGGTTCAGTGTCTCTTTTGACATGTAATTTGGTCTTTTCTTTTTTTCTTGTCTTCTTAAGAACTTTTTGCTTTCTTCTTGAATGATATCTTTTATGTCATGCCCCAACTCTTCTGGTCTCCTGTCATTTGTGTCTAATGCATTAAACCTATTTTTGAGGTGGTCTCTGAACTCAGGTGGGATATACTCAAGGTCATACCATGGCTCTCATATACTTGTTCGAATTTTCTTCAGCTTCAGTTTGAACTTGCATATGAGAAGTTGATGGTCTGATCCACAGTCAGCACCTGGTCTTGTTTTGACATTTTGTACAGAGCTTTTCCATTGTCTCTTTCCACATATGTAGTCAATTTGATTCCTGTATGTTCCATCTGGTGAAGTCCATGTGTATAGTCTCCGTTTATGATGTTGAAAAGATGTATTTGCAATGAAAAGGTCATTGGTCTGACTAATTCCTAAATATTACTTATCCACAATACTTGTTGTTGTTGTTGTTGTTGTTGTTGTTGTTAGGTGCCGTCAAGTCAGTATCCGACTCACAGTGACCCTCATAGGGTTTTCAATGGCTGACTATTTCGGGATTGCCTTGGGAGTGGATTGCCAGGTCCTTCTCCCATTTTTGCGGTGCTGGAAATTGAACTCAGGACCTCAGAGACTGCAGTGCAGCGCTCTACCAACTGAGCTAAATCCCAGCCCATCCACAATACTAGGCCCTGTAAATCAAAGAAACAGAAAATATAATCTTGTCCTAAAAGAGTTTATAGCCCACTACAGTTCTGTAGTTCTTAAAAGAAAAGGTAATTTTGCTGTAGAAAAAAATCCACAAACTAGCATCACAAAGATATTGCGTTCTAACCACTAGGTCCATGTCCTAAAACAAAACAGGTCACTTCTTGGCCTCAGTGTCAGCTGTAAAATGAGCAGAATGATCTAAATTATCTTATAGTCCTTTCTTGAAGAAAATCCTAATATTTTAATCTCATATATAATTTACAATATATGTAGTTACTTTTCTGTATATGGTAATTGCAAATCAATAATAAACAGGCAATATAACTCTAACTACAATTTATAAGGTAATATTTCAATTCTTAAGTTATTTTCCTCAAGTATCTACAAACAATTTAAGAACCTGTCATGGTTTGAATATAGTCTCCCCCAGAGGTAATGTGGTTAACATTTGGTCCCCAGATGGTGGTGTTGCTTGTGGAGGTCACTGAACCTTAGAAGCAGGTCTTAGCTTTGTGGAAGCGATATTACTGGGGGTGGGCCTTTGGAGGATTTTACCCAGAACCACCACCCAGCTGTCTCTCTGCTTCCTACTAATGAAGATTTAAGGTCATTAGCCATAGGCCCTGCCTCCTGCCACTGCCATGGCTGCCCAACCACCATTATGGATTGATCTTCTGTGAGCTTTCAATAAACCTTTTGCTCCATGAGCTTGTTTGAGTTGGTTTTTCTGCCATAGCAACAATGACCTAACTAATACAGAACCCATTGTTTTATTCATTACTAGTGTGAACATGGTTTAAAAAGATAACAGTTCCTTCCCAATAACATGTTACTTACATCTCCCGCATAAACTTCAGGGGAAAAAAAAAAAAGAGTTGTACCAGACTTCTACAACTATGTTTCTCAAACTGTAGTCTGAATGTATTCAAAGTTTAAAAATTCTCTCAATAATTTTTTAGGAGTTTTTTTGTTTGTTTTTTTTTTTTTTTAGGTTTTTGTTTTGTTTTTTGTTTGTTTGTGTGTGTGTGGGACTGGGGTTTGAACTCAGGGCCTTGCACTTGCATGCTTTGCAAATGCCGAACTACTGAGCTTCACCCTCAGCCCACTTTTTTTTTTTTTTTTTTTTTTTTTTTTTTTTTTTTTTTTTTTTTTTTTTTTTTTTTACTTTTTGAGACAGGGTCTCAATAAGTTGTGCAGACTGCCTCTGGTCTCGAATTTGCGATCCTCCTGCCTCCGCCTCCTGAGCCACAGGGATTACAGGCATGCACCACCGGCCCAGCAAGAATTTTTTAGTTTTATATTTTCATTTTAAAGATAGTTTCAACATATTAGTATAGGTATTTTGTAATTGAAAACTTTCACAAGATAGTAATATATCTGTTTTCAGTTAAATGATATCAAATAATACATCTTTAATTGTTAGGAACTAATGTAGAAAACAGTAATGGCATATTTAAATTTTAAGTGCATTCACAGGCATGTGAGGGCCAAATGATCCAAGTCTTCCCAAACAAAAAGTTTTATAGTAGCCAAAATAGAGAAAAGAGGTGTGAAAATTGAATCATCTCATGAACTACAGTAGGAATCATACAGTTAAATTCAAATGAAGCTGTGTGACAGGTTAATATATATAAGAATTATCTTAACAAATTATCATCTATAACATTAAATTAGTATAATTAATTTGAACAGAACTATGTTGCTTATAAATGCAATCTTCCTGATGATTTCATAAGTATGATTTATTATAAGAGGTTATTAGTTTTATAATTCTATATATTTTGTGATAACACTGAAGCCAGCAATAGGGTAGGTCATGAGAATATCTGCATTTAAAGGGAGTCAATGCCTTAAACTAATATGAGAAAGCACTGTTCTTAGGAGCAAACTGCTCTCTTTGACTTCCTCCTAATTCCTTAAAATACTGGGCTTGTGGTAGTACAGCCCTGTAGACCTGAGCCTAGGGAAAAGGGTCTAGATTAGGGGTTGGCAAATTATAGCTCATGGGCCAATCTAGCCCTCCACTGTTTCTGTAAACAAAGTTTTACTGAACCACAACCATACCCATTTGTTTATAAATTGTCTACAACAGAGCTGAGTAGTTGCCACAGAAACTATGTGGACTACAAAACCAAAAATACTACTATTCGGCCCCTTTACATAAAGCTGTTGCTAATCCTTGGCCCAGATAAGTTCGTAAGGTAAAATGAAAGTGGCTTAATTGGCATCTGAAAATCCTAGGAAAAAAACAAGTGGAAAATAAAATACTATTGTTTCTGGAACAAAGATAAGACAATAAAATTTTCTATCTATAAAATGCAAGTAATTAAATATTGATAAAAGTGCCCTTTACAGCACCCAACAATATTAATACAGTTAGTAATGGAGGGGTCTGAGTTCTAATGGAGTTCTACCTAACTCCAGGAGAAAATTCTAACCCAAAACTCTCTATTAAGTAAAAATCATCTTTAATATAAATCTCAGGAAAGTATGATTTTTCAGAGACAGATCTCTACTTGAAGGAAGAAAGGAAGGAAGGAAGGAAGGAAGCAAGCAAGCTAGCTAGCTAGCTAGCTAGCTAGCTTTGGTCTACTTACTTTGCTAAAATTCTGTGACCTTGGTTGTTGTTGTTAGCTGCCATTGAGACAGATCTGACTCATCATGACCCTAAGTACAACAGAATGAACCCCTACCTGACACTGCCATGCAGATGATCTTTTTATGTTTGAGCCTATAGTTGCAGCCACTGTTTCTTCTCATTTTGAGTCATGCCACATCAGCAAAAGGAGGTCCTAGGGGCTTTAGTCTATTCCCATCATTAAGGTTGAATCCAGTTTGAGGAGGCAACTCTTCCCCAGTCATTTCTTGAATGACTTCTAGCCTGGGGGCTCATTTTCTGGCACTATATTTGACAGTAAAGGGGCTGGGATTCAGCTCAGTTGGTAGAGCGCTGCTCTGCAGTCTCTGAGGTCCTGAGTTCGATTCCCAGCACCGCAAAATGGGAGAAGGATGTGGCAACCCACTCACAAGGCAATCCCGAAACAGCCATTGAAAACCCTATGAGGGTCGCTATAAGTCGTACTCGACTGGATGGGACCTAACAACAACAACATATTTGACAGTGCTTCTCTTCTTTTCATAGGGTTTTCAATGGCTAATTGTTTCAGAAGTGGGCTGATGGATCCTTCTCCCTAGTCAGTTTGGAAGCTCAGTCAAAACCTGTCCACCACAGGTGGACCTGCTGGTCTCTGAAATACTGGTAGAATAGCTTTTAGCATCACAGAAACACGCAAAACCCCACACCACAAGCTGATGGTAACATATGGGTAACCTTGATTACCACTACCAAAACAAAATTATCACCAATGTATATATACTAGAGATATACATATGTGTGTCTACTGTTCTAATATATTATATACATTTTTTAAACTTCCATGAAATAGAAATTTTTAAAATACGAAGTAAAAAGTTGAAAGGGAGAAACACATAATTTTTCTCGCTCATAAATTCATAGACCTCTGTAACAAAAGACAGATTAAAAAGAGAAGAACAGGCAAGTTTATTAACATGTGCAATGAACATCACACAGGAAAAAAAACAACTGTCTCAAATCAGTGGCTTGGTCAAAAAGTAGGAAAGTTGGAAAGAAACAAGGGAATAAGTTCTGCTCATAGATTCTTCTGGTACCTGCTGGTACCATCTCTGAGCTGATAAAGGCATCCCCCAGTAAAGAAGGACTAACATTCTGTCATTAGGAGGGTAAGTGAAGAGGAAGGTAGAAAGATCTTTTGTCTTAATAATTCTCTGCCCCACCTTTAGGCAAACAGAGGTGAGACAAAGAGTTCTTGTGTTTTGTTTGTATTTAGCTCAACAATCCTCAGGTACTATAGGAAGAAATATGTCTCCTGCAAAGTAAATATGGATATATCATGTTTTATTCCAGGACTCCAATCTATGTCCACCACATATATGCACACCTGCCTTTGGGGATCAGTGGTTAAGAAGACAATGTTTACTTCAGCAAGTAGAGATAAAAGGCCTAAAATGTAAATGAACCAAAAACTTAAGATTTGGTGAACATAAGTTTGTTGAAATAGCATAAATGATTTGTTTCATGTTAGAAGAAGGCGGCTAGAATATAGGACTACACAACAGTGGACTGTGTTGGGATAGTGGAGAGTCTAACTGGCAGTAAAAATCCTCATCAAACCTACCTGTCTCTACCACATATTCTCTGAGAAAGTATTTATGTCTCTCTCAACCAAGTCAATAAATTAGGAGCACAAGGCCTATGGACATTACATATGTATTTTGTTTTTTTATTTTTTATTTTGAGTAAAAGTCTCACTAAATTATGTAGGCTGCCTCTAGCCTCGAACTCACAATCTCCCTGCCTCAGCCATCCAAGTTGCTGGGATTACAGGCATGAGCCACCATGCTCAGCCTTACATATGTGTTTTAAATCTTTGTTTCCCTTAGAATATTCCATATAAAATAAAAACTTATTCATTTGCATATAATTAACATAGCAAGGTTGAGTCTTTTCAAAACTATAAGACTTTACCCATATTGATGCAAACAGTCTTCTTCTGGATACAGTGAAATAGGTAGAGCCAGTGAAATTATCTAACATGTAAGCAAATTGTGACATTCCAATAATATCAAGGGGTTAAAGTAGAATATTGCCTGCAGACTTACCACTGTGCCACGGATCCCATTAGATCCCAGAAGCTAAGCAGGGTCAGGCCTGGTTAGTACTTGGATGGGAGACCGCCTAGGAATACCAGGAGCTATAGTCTTGGGAGAAGGACTCAGCAACCCATTCCCAAAAAACTATCAGCCATTGAAAACCCTATGAATACCAGAGAAGCACAACAATAGTGTTTCATCTATTGTACATAGGGTCACTATGAGTCAGACACCAACTCAATGGCACCTAACAACAACAACAACAACAACAACAAAGTAGATTGTTAATCTCTATTTCCTAAATTTTTAGAGGAATCCTGCATGTGAAGTCCCCCAAAATTAAGTAATTATAAAAACATTTTAACTGACTAGTAAAAATAGGCTGTGTGTCAGTTGAAAACTTGTATCTGCTGCCATTTTGTTTTAGGACAGGAAAGTGAACTGAAGCTTAAAACAGAATGATATATTTTATTAATGTGCCAAACATGCTGAAAATCAAACAGTTCACAAGTATAAAACAAAAAGCTGTGCAAGTCCTTGGTGTGATTAATCAAAAAAGACTCTACAAAGATAACTGAGTATAATAAAATATCAGAGGAAAAACAGCCCTGCCCACTCTCTTGTGACTTAAACATGCTCTGGATGTTCCTAATGTTTGAAGATATCATTAGCCTGAATGCCTCAAAACTTTCAGAGAAGATTCAAGTGATCCATGGGGGCCAAATGTCAGAACTTTAAGACCTTCTGGAGGCCTAAAAGTCCCTAAAATTCAGAATTCTGTGTGCTACATATAATTTCCTCACCCTATTTTTTTAAAAAGGATAATTTAGTAAAGGGTGTTCCCCATATAAATTATTCCAACAGGCTTTTTTATGAATTTCCACAACACTAATAAAATACCTAGATCCAAATCTTGACTGAGATAATAAAGTGTATTATATAACACTGATGAAGAGAGAACAAAACAAAACAGAGTTTAAGAAATGGGATTTTCTTCAACCTTGAGGGAGGACATTTGCTTTCATATGCTTTCAAATAAATTATCTCCAGAAAGAAGGCATTAATTGAAAATAGAAGTTGCTGGGGTTGCAGATGTACCTCAGTGGCAGCACATGAGCCTAACCTGTTCACTCTCCAGCATCTCTAATAAATAAATAAACAAACAAATAAATGAGTAAATGAATAAAATATAAGTAACTAATTTAACTTTTGAGGTTGAAACTATCTGAGCTGAAACAGAAATGTTTATGTTTCTGATTTTTAAAATTTGCCTCAGCATTTTCATTAAGGCTTACTACTTTTCCATCAGCTTCTAATGTGTCAGCAGTGTTCACAAACTGTCCAAACATCTTCATCAACAAAAAGTTTGGTTTAAAAAAAGAATGAGAGCCAGGCGCAGTGGTGCATGCCTGTAATCCCAACAACTCAGGAGACGGAGGCAGGAGGATTACAAATTTGAGACCAGAGGCAGTCTGTACAATTTAGTGAGACCCTGTCTCAAAAAAATGGGATGAGGGTGCAGCTCAGTGGTACAGCACTTGCAAAGCATGCAAGTGCAAGGCCTTGGATTCAAACGCCAATACCACAAAGAAAAAAAAAGAAAAGAAAAAGAAAAAAAGAATGAAAAAACGTTCCAGAAAGAAAAATTAACAAGAAGCTAAAGAACTACCACATCATGCCTTTATTTATAAGTGTAAATCAATTTACTGCTTCTATAACTCAACTGGAAAAAAATGGCAAAATTAATTTCAAGGCAGGCTACTATAGTATAACATGGAATACAATTTCAGTGGTTAGGTATTATCCCATGAATTCTGAAGACAACAGCATTAAAAAAACAAAACAAAACAACAACAACAACAACAAAAAAAAACTCTGCTAGGCCAAAGCCTGAACTGCTGAAATAAAGTTTACTGATTAAACAAACTACCTTTCCTTGCCTTGAGGTTATATAAAATTGAAACCAGAGAAAGAAAGTAGAATTATAAGAAAGCTCCAATCATCAAGTGCTTCATTTGCTTTTTGCTGTTGTTGCTTGAGGTAAAGATTATATACAGTAAAAAGGTCTTTGTACAGTTCTATAGATTTTTACAAACTTACATACTTACATAACTATCATCATCAAGATATAGAACATTTCCATCATTCCAAAGAGTCTCCTCTTGCCCATTTGTAATCAATCCCCTCATTCACCCCCAGCTCCTGTAACCACTGACCAGATTTTCACTTTCATAGTTTTGCCTGTTCCAGAATGTTATAACACAAATCATGCTCAGTGTAGCCATATGAGTCAGGCTTCTTTTAGTATGGCTTTCTTTGATTCATCCCTGCTGTTTTATCAGTAGTTTTTCCCTTTGAATTGCTAAGGAGTATTCCATTGCCCATTTTGCCAGTTATGCAGTATGCCAATCACTGATAGGACGAGTTTTGCAAAAGAGGATGAGTTTATTCACAAGACAGACAAGCTAAGGAGATCAGAGACCAAGTCTCAACTCCACCTCCCCAAGAATAAGGTTTTAAGATACTTATGAGATAAGGAAATAGAGTAATAAGATATGGAGAAAGGTGACTGTAGGTGAAGTAATCAGTGGTCTGCACCTTTGTAATCAAACTTCATGGCTCCTCATAGGCTTGTTCAGAAAATGAGGGGTTAGCATGGTATGAGGGTGGAGTTTTTAGCATCCTGACATCAGAAGGTCACCCATGGTTGAGCTTTAAAGTGAGCTTTCCAGTCCCTATGGGAGAAGGGCCTGGCAATCCACTCCCAAGGCAATCCTGAAACAGTCAGCCATTGAAAACCCTATCAGTTGGATACCTACTCGACGGCACCTAACAACAATAATTCCAGCCCCTGGAAAATAACCACTACAACTGTTATCATCATAACCTATATATCAGATGTGTTATCTATAGCAAAGCTAGTGAGAAACTAATAGTATACGTCTCAGCTGAGTGACTTCTAAAATTAGCTATTTTTAAAGTCAACAATAAGAAAATAACTAAAAGCAAATAGAGGGTTTATTTAGGTTTTCCTCAGTTTCAGGAATACCCTATCATACACATGACTTTCTTTATTCACCAGTTGATGCCCATTTGGGTTATTTCTGCTGTTTGGTTGAATAAAGAAAGCTACCACAAACATCTACATATGGGTTTTGTGTGGATATATGCCACCATTTTCAGGGGTAAATAAATACCTAGGAGAAAGATTCCTGGGTCATTTAGTAACTATACATTTAATTTTATTAAAAACTTCCAATATTTGCTAAAGTGGTTATACCAGCTAGCATTTCAACCCATCAGCATTAGGATTAGGGCTGCTATACATCTGCATAAGCATTTGATATTTACTGTCAGGGTTTTGGGGATTATGTGTGTGTTTGTCTTGAGGCATTCTAATAGGTGTAGAGTGGTATTTCATTGTGATTTGGATTTGCATTTCCCTAATGACTTAGGATTTTGAGTACTTTTTGTGTGTTTATTTGATATATATATATCCATTCCTGAACTGTTTATTCAAATCATAGGCCCACTTTAAATATGGACTATTCTGTTCTTTATTTTCTGTTATGTTTTCTTCTACAAGTGTCACCGTTTTAGGTTTTATGTTACAGAATATGATCCATTTTGAGTTAGGTTCGTGTATAGGTGCAAGGAACTCCTCAAGTTTTTTTATTTTGTATTTGCACATGGATATACAATTGTTCTACCACCATTGGTTGAAAAACTGTCCATTTTCCTTCAAATTACCATAACATCTTTGTTGAAAAGCAATTAACCATAAGTCCATGGGTTTCTTTCTTAATTCCTATTCTGTTCCCTTAATGTAGGTATGTATCATATTACTAGTACACCACTTTGTTTGTTGGGGTTTTTTGGGGTTTTGTTTGTCTATTTGTTTGTTTTGATATAAGGTCTTGCTTTGTAGCCCAGGCTGGGGTAGAACTCACTATGTGTCCCAAGGAGGCCTTGAACTCACAAACCTCTTGCCTCTGCCTCCCAAGTACTACGATTAGAGATGTGTGCCACTATACTTGGAGGAACATCACTGTCTTAATTACTGTGGCTTTACACTAATTCTTAATATCAGGTAGTGTGAGTCTTTTAACTATATCATTTTTATAACTTGTCTTGGACATTCCCAATCTGCTTTTCCACAGGTATATTATATCTGGCTTACTGATCTCTACCCAAGCATACTGGCATTTTGACTAGAAAGCAAAATGAATACATATAAGCAATTTGGAAAGAACTGATTTCTTGAAAAAATGGGCCTTTTTTTTTTCTTTTGTTGCTGGGGATTGAACCCAAGGCTTTATGCATGCTAAGCACATGCTCTACCACTGACCTACTCCACCTACCCCACTGTTGAGTCTTAAATCCATGTTGTTGCTGTTGTTAGCTGCTATAGAGTTGAGTTTGACTCATAGTGACCCTAAGGGTTTTCAATGGTTGATTTTTTCAGGATTGCTTTGGGAGTAGATTGCCACGCCCTTTTCCCATTTTAGTGGTGCTGGGGATTGAACCAGGTCCTTAGCTACCAATTAAGCTAAACCCACCTTCTTAAATCCGTGAGCAGAATATGAATCTCTACTACGTATTTGGGTCTTCTTTGATTTCACCAATCATTGTTTTATAGTTTTCATCATAAAAATTCTAGGCGTAGTAGCACATGCCTGTAATCCCAACAACTCAGGAAGCCCAGACAGGAGGGTCATGAATTTGAGGCCTGAGGTAGCCTGCATAACTTAGCAAGACCATGTCTCAAGAGAAAAAAAATTGGGCAGAGGGACAGCCCATTGGTACAACATGTGCAAAATTTATGTGGGGCCCTGGAAACAAATCCCAAGAACCACAAAAAAATATATAATAAAATTGTTGTGCTGTGGAGTCAGATATGACTCATGGAGACCCTACATACAATAGAAAAAAACACTCCCCATTTATGTACCAGGCACAGAATCATTTTTATGTTTAAGCCTATTGTTGCAGACACTGTGTCAATCCATCCAGTTGAAAGTCTTCCTTTATTTTGTTGACCTGTCACTCTCCCAAATGTTATGTCCTTCTTTAGGGATTGGTCCCTCCTGACAACATGTCCAAAATACGCAGCTGAGCCATCCTTGCTTCCAAGGCGCACTCTGGTTGCATTTCTTCTAGGACAGATCTGTTGGTTCTTTTTGCAGTCTTTGTTATATTCAATATTCATCTCCAGCACTGCAATTAAATAGCATCAATTTTTCTCCTGTATCCCTTTCACAACAATATGATATGACTAAAAATACCATGACATGAGTCAAACTTTCATCTTTGATGTGACATCTTTACTTTTTAATACTTTAAAGAAGTCCTTTGCAACAACTTTTCCCAATGCAATGTGTCTTTTGACTTCTTGACTGCTGCTTCCATGGGTGTTGGTTGTAGAATGAAGTAAAGCAAAATCTTGGCCAACTTCAATCTTTTCTCCATTTATCATGAAGTTTCTCACTGACCTAGTTGTGAGGATTTTTATTTTCTTGATGTTGAGGTCCAATCCATACTGAAGGCTGTGTTCTTTGATCTTTATCAGTAAATATTTCAAATCCTCTTCACTTTCAGTAAGCAGAGTTGTGTCATCTCCATAACATGGGTTGTTAATGAGCATTCCTCCCATCAAGATGCCGCATTCTTCTTCATAAAGTCCTGCTTCTCAGATTTGCTTAGCATAGAGATTGAAGACTTATGGTGAAAGATTATAGCCCTGACACAAACTCTTCTCCACTTTAAACCTGGCAGTGTTTCCTTATAGTTGCCATTTATGTTGGTGAAAAAATGTATTTGCAATGAAAAGGTCATTGGTGTGACAAAATTCTATCATACAATCTCCAGCATCATTTCTGTCATCAAGGTCATATTTTCCAACTACTGAGACTTCTTCTTTGTTTCCAACTTCTGCATTCCAGTCAATAGTAATTATCACTACATCCAGACTGCATATTTGGTCTGTTTCAGATTGCAGAAGTGGTAAAAATATTCCCTATCTTTATTTGTGGCTTTAGTGCTGGGTGTGTAAGTCTGAATAATAGTCATATTAACTGGCCTTCCTTGTAGGCATATGGATATTATTCTATCTCTGACAACAACGTTCTTTAGGACAGATCTTGAGATGTCTTTTTTTGATAATGAATGCAATCCCATTTCTCTTTAATCTATCATTCCCGGCATAGTAGACCATACGATTATCTGATTAAAAATGACCCATGCCAGTCCATTTTAGCTCACTGTTGCCTAGAATGCCAATGTTTATGCACTCCATTTCCCTTTTGATGATTTCTAATTTTCCTAGATTCATACTACATACATTCCATGTTCCAATTATTAATGGATGTTTACACTTTTTCCTTCTCATTTTGAGTCATACCACATCAGCAAATGGGAGTCCCTGGGGCTTTGCTCCATTTGTGTCATTAAGGTAGACTCTACTTTGAGGTGGCAACTCTTCCCCAATGGTCTTTGGAGTGCCTTACAACCTGATGGGTTCATTTTCTGGCACTATATCTGACAATCTTTCTCTGCTATTCAGAAGGTTTTCAATGGCTAATAGTTTTGGGAGTAAGTTAGCTATGTCCTTCTCCCTAGTCCTATCTTAGACTGGAAACTCAGTTGAAACCTGTCCATCATCATGAGTGACCCTGCTGGTATCTGTAATACCAATGGCATAGCTTTCAGCATCACAGCAACACATAAGCCCCCATAATATGGCAAACTGACAGATACATGGGGGAATAATAATAATAGGGTTTTTTTTAATTGCATATGTTTTATTACATTTATCCCTAAGTATTTCATGTTTTAGTGTTTATAAATAGTATAGGCTTTCAATTTCAAATTCCGTTGTTCATTGTTTACATATTAAAAAAAATCTGATTTCTAAGCTGGGCATGGTGGCGTATACCTGTAATTCTAGCACTCATCAAGCTGACACAGGAGGACTGGCAGAAGTTTGAGGTCAGTCTGGGCTACATAGTGAGTTCCAGGACAGCCAGGGATCCATAGTGAGACTGTGTCTCAAGAAAAAGATAAAAAGAAATGAAATGAAAAAGAAAAGAGCAAAAACAAAAAACAACTGATTTTTATATATTGGCTCTTGTTACATCTAATACCTGGCTAGCTATTTATTTATTTATTGGAGAGTCTTTGGGATTTTCTACCAGAAACATCATATTGTCTCTGACTAAGGACACACTTATTCCTTTTCTAATCTGTATTTAAATTCTTTTTTTTTTTTTCACCATATGTTACTGGTTAGGATCTACAGTGTACTATTGATTATCTATAAGGTAAGAGTAAGAGAGGACTATCCATGCCTTGTTCCCAGACTCAGTAAGAGAGCATTGAATATTTACCACTAAATATAATATTAGCTGTAGGTTTTTATAGATACACTTTTTTCAGATTGAGAAAGTTTCTTTTTCCTCCTGGCTTGCTTAAAGTTTTCACCATAGATTGTCCTTTACCTACCAAGATGATGATATTTTTTTAATTTGTTATTTATATTCATACATTACATTCAAAATCAACCTTGTACTCCTAGAATAAGCTCCACTTGGTTGTGATATATTACCCTTTTCATTTATTGCTGGATTTGATCTGCTAATATTTTGTTAAGAATCTGTATGCTTCATGAGGGACACTGATCTAGAGTTTTCTTATAAATTTTCTGGCAGAATTTGTATAAAATTGGTAGAATTTCTTTCAAGTGTTTGATAGATTTTATGGCTAAAGCCATTTGGATCTACATTTTCTTTTGTGGGAAGATTTTAAGATACAAATTCAAATCCCTTAGCAGATATGGACTGTTCAGGTCACCTGTTGTTGTTAGGTGCTATTGAGTCAGGTCTGACTCATATCGACCCTATGTGCAACAGAACGAAACACTCCCCAATGCTATGCCATGCCCGGCACTATTGTCAGTGCTTCTCTGCTATTCATTGGATTTTCAATGGCAGATTGTTTTGGGAGTGGAATGCCAGGTGCTTCTCCCTGTTCAAGTTATCTACTTCTTCTTAAGTAAGCCTTGGTAGTTTGTTTCTTTCAAGGTTATTTGTCCAGTTCATCTAAGTTATCAAACTTACTGAATTAAAGTTGTTCATAACATTTCCTTATTATCCATTTAGTGTCTTTTGTAGCTATAGTAATATCCCCTTTTTCATTCCTGATATTCTTTTCTTAAATTGCCAATTTATTTCTTGTCTCTTTTTTTCTTGGTCAATTTAGGAGAAGTTTTGGTGGTGGTGGTAGTAGTGGTAGTGGTTTGTTTTCTAAGATAGATTTTGTATTTACCCCAGGCTGGCCTCAAACTTCAGATGCTCCTGCTTCAGCCTCCCAAGAGATGAGATTATAAGTGTGTGCCACGATGGCTGGTTTGGGGAGAATTTTATCAGTTGCATTTATCTTAACCAAAGATCTAACTTTTGATTTCACTAATTTTTTTTCTCTATTGTCTGTTCTTAATTTCATTACTATCTTATCTTTATTATTTCCTTCTTTCTGCTTACTTTGGGTTTAATTTGTACTTCTTTTTCTTTTTTTTTTTTTTTACAAGTTTAGATCATTGATTTAAAACCTTTCTTCTTTTCTAAGTGTTTAATTGTATGAGTTTCCCTCTAAGCCCCGCTTTAGCTAAATTCCACAAATTTTGACATGACTTCACTTTCATTTACTTCATAATATCTTCAAATTCTCTTGTGATTTATTCTTTGACTGATGGGTTGTTTATAAGGCTTTTATTTAATTCCAAATATCTGGAGATTATTCAGATGTTTTTGTTATTGGTTCTAGTTTCATTATCTTATGGTCAAAATTTGTATCATTTCAATCATTTAAGTTTGTTGAGGTTTGTTTCATGCAGTAGAATATGATCTTCATGACTACCCCGTGTGTAATTGAAAGGAATGCATAGTCAGCAGGCACCGAGTGGCATGTTCTATAAATGTCAATTAGAGCAAGTTGGTTGATTATGAAATTCAGATCTTCTACATCTTTACTTTCAATCTATTGTTGTTGTTGTTAGGTGCCGTCGAGTCGGTATCCAACTCATAGCGACCCTCATAGGGTGTTTTCAATGGTGACTGTATCGGGATTGCCTTGGGAGTGAATTGCCAGGCCCTTCTCCCATTTTTGCGGTGTTGGGAATTGAACTGGAGACCTCAGAGACTGCAGTGCAGCGCTCTACCAGCTGAGCTAAATCCCAGCCCTTTCAATCTATTAGTTCTATGAATTATTATGAGAGAAGGTGAAACCTCCATGCATATTGGCATGCTTGCACACAAATACACACATAAATGTACATAAACACATATAGTGTCATAAGCAATATTAAATATATTTTAAAACTTATATCTGATATAGGGCTGGGATTTAGCTCAGTTGGTAGAGCGCTGCTCTACAGTCTCTGAGGTCTGGAGTTCGATTCTCAGCACTGCAAAAATGGGAGAAGGATGTGGCAACCCACTCCCAAGGCAATCCTGAAATAATCTGCCATTGAAAATCCTATGAGGGTTGCTATGAATCGGACACTACTCGACGGCACCTAACAACAACAACAACATATCTGATATTATAAAAAATATAGCATGTTCACTGTAGAGAAATTTTAAAATTCAAAAAATGTTCATCTGATCACCCAAATTGGTTTTACTCCTTACTCTTCTTTGAATGAAAAGAGATCCAAAGTATGTCAAAATGCTAAGGATGGTCCTATACCCATCTGCCGTCTCAGATCCACACCCAGACAGCAGACTAGAATGTACATCTTCCCACCCAATCCTCAGAGGCCATCAGAGATTCACCTATCAGAGTTTAACTAGACTGAAGTAGAATCTCTTCTCCTACTGCCTGGTTCTCTGACATGTCTAGATGTTTAAAGCCTTTTCTAAAGCTAAGAACCTTAAGAATTCTTTCCTTTCTTATAAGATGCCAATGTAGTCTGAGTACAGTTTCTCTATGATAAGATATGTCATCTAAAGTTACATTTTATCACTATTAAAAATAATAATAGGAAAGAAAGATAGGGTCAAATAGAGTTAAAAAGCAAATATTAAAATGTAAGTTCAGTACCAATAGATATTAATTCAAGTCCAAGAAGAGAAGTAGTATCTGCAGCACATTCAAAACTATTTATCGAATGTCTATTGTACATTGGCAGCTACAATCATACCACTGTGGCATGGGATCTCGTCAGATCTCAGAAGCTGAGCTGCATCAGGCCTGGTTAGTACTTGGATGGGAGACCTCCTGGGAACACCAGGTGCTATAGGCTTGGGAGAAGGATCTGGCAACTCACTCCCAAAAAACAATCAGCCATTGAAAACTCTATGAATAGCAGAGAAGCAATAGTGTTTCTCCTGTTGTACAGAGGGTCACTATGAGTCGGACATCTACTCGACAGTACCTAACAACAACAACTGTGCGTTGGCATTGTATTTGGCACTGAGAACAAAACAGTTAAAGTAGATAAAATCTCTATATCCCTCTGTGGAGTAGAAGGAACACAGAAACAATAAATACATAGAAATATAACATGCTAGAGTAGAAACTGTCATGAAGAAACACAAAGCATAGTAAGAGAGATAGGGAGGCATCAGTGCAGTTAAATATGTACAAAGTTAGGCAAGTCCTCACTAATATGGCATCAGGAAAGAATAAACCATATGGCTATTTAGAGGAGAAATATCCCAGGCTGAAGAAGTAAAAATACTTGTTTAGGCAGAAACATTTGTTGGCATGTTTAAGGAACCACAAGAAAGCACAAAGTAGGCTAATATAAAAAAATATAATACTTGGATGGGAAACTTAGATGGGAAGAGGGGAGGGGGGAAACATAGAGGAAGGTAAGGGGTAACCTATATGAATAATGTTTATCAAATCGCATATATGAAAATTGTCACAATGAAAAGCATGTCAAAATGAATCACATTATGATGTACATTAAAAATTTCTAATAAAAAACACAAAAAAATGAAATGAAAAAAATATATATAATGAACTAGAATAAAATACATTGTTTTAAGAAATTTAGTTCCATATGAAGCCACTTATTCAAAGTACAGTACAAAAGTTTAAAAGTTCATGATTTTCCACTCAAATGGGACATTTAGGCAAGGAAAATTCTGACATTTCCTAAAGGAAGTATTTTTTGAAATCCTCTCAAAATGAATACTATCTGTCATTTTTAAAAATGCTATACTGTTATATAAGTAGCTAATATATTCTGCATTCTTCTATAACCAGAAAACAAGATAAAGACAGATACTAAGTAATTACTATTTTGGAGGACTCTGCTAAAAACAAAGAATAGGCCAGGCACTGTGGCACATGCTTATAATCCCAACAAGGTGGGAAGCTGAATTGGGAAGATTATGAGTTCAAGGCCAAAGACAGCCTGCACAATTTAGCGAGACTCTGTCTCAAAATAAAAAATGGATGCAGCTCAGTGGTAGAGCACTTGCCTAGCATGAGCAAGGTCCTGGGTTCAACCCTCCAGTATGATCAGGGAGGGAGAAAATTAAAAGAGAAAGAAAAAGAAAAGAAAAACTGAGTTCCTTTCTCAGGAACAGAAATCACCTTAGAAAAACTGAAAAGCATTAGTCTATAATTACTATTTTTAAAGAAACAAACATAACTTTGAAAAAGTGTATTTTCATTATTTTTCACATTCTTAGGTCAAACAACAGTATTTGTTAATAAAATAAGCACATAACTATACTTAAATTTCCACTCAATCAAGTATCTCCCATCCAAGTACTAACCAGGCCTGACCCTGCTTAGCTTCCAAGACAGATGAGATCAGGCATGTACAGGGTGGTATGGCTATAGACTCAATCAACTATCTCTATAAAATATTTTTAAACTCTACTATTCTTCTTGACCAGGGAAAATGTGAATTCAAATTTATCATTTTAACCAACTGCAAGAAAACTTAAAGGGTAAAGTTTGTAGTACTCAATTTTAATCCAAATTATAAATTTAAAGCCCATTAAAATATGTAGAACTTTATATATCATAGTTTCTCCCTTGACTCCTTGCTTGGCTTTATAAACCTCAAAGGCTGTATGGTAATTTATACTACTTATACATATTCTTTATGTTGCAAAGATACAAGATTTTAATTTTCAAAAATATATATAAAATCATAAAATCTTAACTAAATTTTATCTAACATTAAGGAATTTTCTTCTGTTTGGATGATTCATGAATGAATCGAAAAGCCCAAGCTGCGTGTGGTGGCACACACCTCTAATCCCCACAGCATTTGGGGGCATAGGCAGGAAGATCAAGAGTATGAGACCACCCTGGAGCTATATAGTGAGACCCTGTCTCAAAAAAGAAAAGAAAAACCTAACACCCATAACACTGTGGCGTCTGATCCTGTCAGATCTCGGAAGCTAAGCAGGGTCGGGCCTCGTTAGTACTTGAATAGGAGACTGTCTGGAAACACCAGGTGCTGCAGGCTTAGGAGAACGACCTGGCAACCCACTCCCAAAAAACAATCCGCCACTGAAAACCCAAGAATAGCAAAGAAGCACTGACAAAACTGTTTTGTTTGTATATGGGGTCGCTATGAATCAGATACGGACTCCATGACACCTAACAACAACACTAGCAAATGTTGCTGAGACTATGAAACAAATTAAACTCTCCCACATGTGGCAAATGAGAGTGTAACTTATTATGTACTTATGTGTTACAGCTTATAAACCACAAACCCTTGCAATATTCCCTCATCTTCAGATTTCCTGATCATAATACCCACAATGATTAACCTATGCAAATAGTAATCTTTCAAGGTTTTCTTACTGGCACTTTCATTATTATCACTCCAAACATACCTCTGACCATTGGAAGGAAACCAAATCCTACTATGTACAAAACAGTACTCAACACAATAACACGGGATCTAAACCTAAAATGTTTACAAAACTGACAACTACTACAGTACAAGAAACTTCACAAAAATAGACCTAGACAGTTCCACAGGGTTTTACTGCTTAATAGTTATTGCAGTACGACAAATGTGATACAAAATACACCCAATTATTAATCAAGAAGGAAAAAAAAGAGTAACTGTGGAAAACATCAACATCTCTGTCTTAAATTATAAAAAGGGTAAAACAATCTCAGTAGATGAACTGATTTAAGAAAAGAGTGGTTTTTGCTATATCAATTAAACTTTATTATCTTTAAAGAGTTTTACATTTTCCTCTACTTTTATTACTTGATATTCTAAGTTAGAAATAGAAAAGAAAGAAACACTTACTGGGATTGAAAATTCCTTAGCCAAGTACTTCAATAAGGATGCTTCTTTGGCCAAGAATTTGTTTCTTTCTTTCATATTGCCTTGAAGTTGTGTATCAAACTCCTTTCTGACCACAGAAGCAATGGAGTCAATAATCACTAGTTTAACTCCTTTTGAAATAATTTCTTCTTCCAAAGACTGAAGCCTATAAAACCAGAATTTATAATATAGTGGGCAAATTTAAGACATAATTTTAAAATAGAATGTTACAAAGATTAATCAACTTTAAAACAACAGTAAATTGCTCTTCTGTAAATTACAGTGATGACTGCAAAAATTCAGTACACATAACTTTATTTTCAGCTCTTCTATATACATTGCATCCTTTTGGAAATAGAGCAAAATGTTTTCATGTTCTCCTATGACACTGCTAAAACATCAATATTTTAATAGTTCACTATGTTTAATTCCAAAGAATCAAGCAGATAATAAAGCAAATTATTTCATCTTATTTCTATCACACTGAATACAGCAAATTTACTTTATAAAATATTATAATCCACCTCATAATATTGGTAGAGCTAATTAGAATTTTATTGCCTATACTTTTTTCCCTCTTTTATTAGTAAATGATGGTGGGGTGCAGAGTAAAACAGCATTGGCTTTTTCCACTATGTATCCATTACATCACTTCTGGCTATACTTTCATCACCCCACAAGGTATATGGAGCCTTATGGCTGATATGTAGTAAAACTCAAATGTATATTTGGGTTATATTTCCCTATTTTTCCAATGTCCTCATGAAGTTGCATTGTTTACATTGAGATTCTCTCTCCCTTTACCCCTCTACACTGACTCTCCTCCCCATCCCACCTTCTACAATCTTCGTTCCCCTTTGTCAGTTCCCTCCCTCATTTTTACTCCTTATATTGTCCCTTCTTCACTTAGTTTAATTGTGCATTTTTTATATATCAACTTATGTATAGGATTTTTTCTTCCTTTAAGTAAGATTCAGCTCCCACATGAGTGAGAACATATGGTATTTCTCTTTTTGAGCTTGTGTTCATTCACTTAAGATGATGTTTTCCAGTTCCATCCATTTTTCTGCAAATGACATTATTCCAGTTTTTTATTGTTGAGTAGTATTCCATTGCGTGTATGTACCACATATTTGTATCCATTCTTCTGTTGAGCGCACCCTGGTTGGTTCCATATCCTTGCAATTGTGAAAAGTGCTACATTGAATATGGAGACACAGGTGTCTCTGTGGTATGATGACTTATCTCCCTTTGGGAATATTCCCAGTAGTGGTACAGCTGAGTTACATGGCAGTTCTATTTTTAGTTTTCTGAGGTATCTCCATATTGATTTCCAAAGTGGTTGAAGCAATTTATAGTTCCACCAACAGTTCCTTTTACTCCACATTCTGGCCAGCATTTATTATTATTTGCTTTGTTGATCTTGGTCATTCTGATTGGAGTTAGGTGGAATCTCAGAGTTGTTTGGTTCACACTGCCCTAATAGGTAGGGGGGGCTGGGATTTAGCTCACTTGGTAGAGCACTGAGCTGCAGTCTCTGAAGTCCCAAGTTCGATTCCCAGCCCCGCAAAAATGGGAGAAGGACCTGGCAACCCACTCCCAAGGCAATCCCGAAACTGTCTGCCGTTAAAAACCCTATGAGGGTCGCTATGAGTCAGATACCGACTTGATGGCACCTAACAACAACAATAATAGGTAGGGATTTGTTGTTGTTGTTAGGTGCCGTTGAGTAGAGTCTGACTCATAGCGACCCTCAGGGTTTTCAATGGCTGACTGTTTGGGGATTGCCTTGGGTTGCCACGTCCTTCTCCCATTTTGTGGTGCTGGGAATCAAACTTGGGACCTCAGAGACTGCAGAGCAGCACTCTACCAACTGAGCTAAATCTCAGCCCCAATGGGTAGGGATACTGAGCATTTTTTCATGTGCTTCATAACCTTATGAATTTCTTCATTTGAGAACTGTCTGTTCAGTTCCTTTGCCCATTTGTGTATTGGATTATTTGTTGTCTTGGTATTTGATTTCTTGAGTTCTTTGTAAATTCTGGATATTAGTCCTCTGTCAGATGTGTACAATGCGAAGATTTTCTCCCATTCAGTGGGTTCTTCCTTAACTCTGTTGATTGTTTCCTTTGCTGTATAGAAGCTTTTTAATTTCATGTAATCCCATCTGTCTAGTCTTGGTGTGACTTCCTGAGCAACTGGAGTCTTATTAAGAAAATGCTTTTCTATGCCTATGTGTTGGAGCATAGTAATTCTTCCAGTAATTTTAATATTTCTGGCTTTATGTTGAGGTCTTTTACCCATTTTGAATTAGCTCTCATGCAAATTCAGAGGTGTGGGTCTATTTTCATTTTTCTATAGGTGGAAATCCAAGTTTCTCAGCACCATTTGTTAAAGAGACTATCTTTTCTCCAATTTGGGTGCTTAGCTCCTTTGTCAAAGATCAGGTGGCTATAGATGTGTGGGTGTATCTCTGGGACTTCAATTCTGTTCCACCGGTTCAGGCCAGTGCCAATACCAAGCTGTTTTTGCTACTATAGCCCTGTAGTACAGTTTAAACTCAAGGATTGTGATCCCGCCTGCACTTGTTTTTCAGCTTAAGATCGTTGTTGTTGTACATTGTCTTCTGTGTTTCCATATGAATTTTTGGATTATTTTTTCTATTCTTGCAATGCCTGTCATTGGAATTTTAATGAGGATTGCATTAAATCTGTAAATTGCTTTTAGTAGTATAGCCATTTTTACAATATTGATTCTCCCAATTCATGAGCAGGGAAGGTCCTTTCACCTTCTAGTATTCTCTGCAATTTCTTTCTTTAATGTAAAAACCTCAATTTTAAAGCAAAACTATTTGTGGTAGCCATTCTCCAAAATGGTCTCCATTTTCTCCTACCTCCTAGTATGTCACACCCTTCCACACTATACCAGATTTGGTCTGTGTGACTAATAGCATATAACAAAACAAGTACACCATTTCGGAGAGTAGGTTATGAAAGACTGCAGCTTCCATGTTGGATACTCTTTCACTTAACCACTCTCTTAGGTTACAAGTTCTATGGGGAGCAGATTCTCATATTGTGATTCTATGCAGAAGCCTATAGGGTAAGGAATGGGGGCCTTCCAACCACCACATGAATAGGCCTAGAAGCAGATATTTCAGCCCCAGCTCTTGAGGTAACAGCAGTCTTCGTCAACAGCTTGACTACAACCTCTTGAAAAACTCTGAGTCACAAACTCCCCACTAAGCCAACCCCAGACACCTAACCCTCAGAAACTATGTAGGATAATACATACTTGCTATTTTAAGTTGGTAAACTTTGAGGTAATTTGTTAGTGGAACAACAGATAATTAATACATCCACTAACATAATCTAAAACATTTTATTCATCTGGAATATTTTTCATTTTGAAAGAAATACTTCAGAAGACTGCAGCAAATAAACAAGAATATTGAAATAGTTATATCCCATAATTCCAATATGTAAGATTATTTTCCTTACTCAGAAACTGAAAACATGAAAAACAAAAATTATATCTTCAAAGCATTATTAACATTAAAATAAAAAATAGCATACCTTTGTAGAACTCCACCACAGGTGAGTTCCTGGTAAAGATGAACTCTACTACTTGTCAAAAGTAATTTTTCTTCAGTGCTAAAATATCTGGGAAAACGAGATTCTGCTATCTCAACCAGTCTGGAAGAGGTAAAAGGGAAGCACAAGAGAAAATAAGAAATGATATTTAAAGCCACATTGATGAGCCTCTAAAGAATTTTACTTGGAACACTCAAAAATCTTATCAATAGAGCAGGTATAAGCAAAATGGCTGAAAATACAAGTTTTGAGTGTAAATTGTCCTTTTTAAGTACTAACAGAGGGTAGCTATCAGAGCATGAGACCAGCAAGGGATTTCAGATCTCAACTAATATTTTTTTTTTTCAGTACCCAGGGATTGAACCCAGGGCTTTCCACATGCTAGGCAAGTGTTCTACCACACAGCTGCAACCTATCCCCCTTTCTATTTACTTATTTATTTATTTATTTTTTATTTTGAGACAAGGTTTTGCAAAGTTGTATAGGCTCACTCTGACCTCAAATTCAGAATTCTCCTGCCTCAGCAGCCTGAGTTACTGGAATTACAGTACCACAGTGTACAGCTCCTAAATCTCATCTAACATTGAGCAAGCAACAATGTCCCTCATATTTATTTTTTGGGGAATAAATTCTTTTATAAATAATATTTTCCCAACAGCTATAAGATATATTAGCAAATAAGAAAACATTTTCATCTTCTTGAATGAACAAAGTAGATTTGAACAAATATGGTATGTTATCATTCTAATAATGAAGTATCAGTAAGTCACCATGTTTCACTGCAGAAAATATACCTTCTCAGTTATAATTCATTTAAATAAGGGTATTTTTTCCTTAATACACAGAAAATTATTTAAATAAATGAATGTTATCAGTTATTTCTTAGTTTAAAAAAATTCTTAACACAGAATTCTGGCCTCAAAGCTAGACCTAATAATACAGGGTAGGCCAAGTGAAGAAGAATGACAAGTTGAAACAGAGGTAACGATCATCATTAATAAAATAAGATGTGGAGAGTACTACTTGAAATTATGAATGTTTAGGGTCTAAAATGTTAAAAATACAATTCTTTGAGTGCAGCTGTCTCCCATTTACAACGATACTTTATCATCCCTGTACTTTTCCATCCAAGATGACTGGGAGGGGAGACTGTAAACACTGAAACCGTCCTATATTTTATGTTCCATTTAGAGACACAAATGTACAAAAGAACAGTGTTTTCAACTCTAAACAGTTAAAGAATTCCGAGAAGAGGCTGAGACTTTAAAGAGAGAAAATAAGTTCCTTATATATACTATAATCACAAATGAAAGGGAAAAAACCAAGAAAAGAAAAGAGAAGAGAGAAATAAAAGAAAACCAGTCAACTTTTAAAAATATATTTTGAACAAACTGACAAGAAAAAAAACATAACTAGATTGAACAGGAAGAGGGAAAACTGCTTCAAGAGTAATAATAGTGTCGGGCACAGTGGCGCACGCCTGTAATCCCAGCGGCTCGGGAGGCGGAGGCAGGAGGATCGCAAGTTCTAGACCAGAGGCAGTCTGCGTAACTTAGCGAGACCCTGTCTCAAAACACTAAAAAAAAAAAAAAACTGGGCTGAGGGTGCAGCTCAGTGGTCCAGCACTTACAGAGCATGCAGGTGCAAGACCCTGGGTTCAATCCCCAGTACAAAAAAAAACAGTAATAATAGTATCCAAAAAGGTATAAAGAATGAGAACAAAATAGATCCCAGAGGCATAGGGATTAAAATAGAAGAAGAAAATGAGGTGAAGAAGGCAAGAAGAAATGATATAGCATTGGTAATGGCAGAAGAGGCTAATTCTAAGGCTTTGGCACAAAGGGGTAATTTTTTTATTTAAGGCAACAATTTGCTGATTGTTAGTGCTAATCAGAGAAGTCAGCTAAAAAGCTCTAGTGCTTCATGTGTTTCATGGCTTCACGGACCTCTTCATTTGAGAACTGTCTACTCAATTCCTTTGTCCATTTGTGTATTGGGTTATTTGGGTTTGGGGGAGTTTTTTTTCTTGAGTTCTTTATAAATTCTGGTAATTAGACCTTTGTCCGATATATAGGATGAGAAGATTTTTTTCCCATTCAGTGGGGGTTTCCTTGACTCTGTTAATTGTTTCTTTTGCTGTACAGAAACTTTTTAATTTCATGTAATCCCATTTATCTATTCTTGTTGCAATTTCTTGAGCAACTGGAGTCCTATTAAGGAAATACTTTCCTATGCCTATATGATGGAGTGTATTGCCTATCTTGTCTTCTGTAAGTTTTAAAGTTTCTGGTTTTATGTTGAAATCTTTTATCCATTTTGAGTTAACTCTTGTGCATATTGAGAGATGTGGATCAGTTTTCATTTTTCTGCATGCAGATGACCAGTTTCCCAGCACCATTTATTGAAAAGGCTATCCTTTTTCCAGTTTACTTGCTTTGCTCCTTTGTCGAAAATAAGGTGGCTATAGGTGTGTTGAGGTATTTCTGGGTCTTCTATTCTGTTCCAGATGTCTTCAGCCCTATTTTTGTGCCAGTACCAAACTGTTTTTGCTACTACTGCCCTATAGTATAGCTTGAAGTCAGGGATTGTGATTCCACCTGCATTAGTTTTGCAGCTTAAGAGTGTTTTGGCTATATGTGGTCTTTTGTGGTTCCATATGAATTTTTAGATCATTTTTTCTATTTCTGTAAAGTCAGTCAGTGGAATTTTAACAGGTAATGAAGAGGTCCGTAAAGCTATGAAACACACGAAAAAATGCCCAATATCCCTAGCCATTAGGGAAATACAAATTAAAACAACTCTGAGATTTCACCTTATACCAGTAAGAATGGCCAAGATCAATAAAACAAATAACAACAAATGCTGGCGAGGGTGCACAAAAAAGGGAACACTCTTACATTGTTGGTGGAGCTGTAAATTGGTCCAACCACTGTGGAAATCAATATGGAGGTATCTTTAAAAACTGAAAATAGATCTACTGTATGACCCAGCTATAACACTATTGGGAATTTATCCAAAGAGAGATGGGTCATCATACCACACAGACACCTGCATCTCATGTTCAATGCAGCACTTGTCACAATAGCAAGGATACGGAATCAACCAAAGTGCCCCTCAACAGAAAAATGGATAAAAAAACTATGGTACATATACACAATGGAATACTACTCAGCAATCAAAAAAAATGAAATAAGGCCATTCACAGCAAAATGGATGGAATTGGAAAAAATTATTTTAAGTGAACGAACACAAGCACAGAAAAAGAAACACCATATGTTCTCACTCATATGTGGGAGCTGAATCAAAATTAAAAGAAGGAAAAAATCCCACACAAAGGTCAGATCATAATAAAAGAAAAAAAGCTAAGAATGGTATTATTATAGATGGTCTAAAAAATGCATATAATAGTTCTGATAAGGTAAAAAGAAAGTTCACTGCAGGAAAAGTTTCTATCTTAAACAGAACTGGAACCCAAGGATATGTAGAAAAATATTACCATAAAAAGACAAGTAAATGGTAGAGAAGTCTTTGATGGGAGTGGGACGGGGGGGAAGTGTACAGGAGGGTAAGGGGGAACCTATATGAATAATGTACAACAAAATGCATATATGGAAATGTCACAAAGAAAAGCATGTCAGAATCAATCACATTAAGGTATAGATTAAAAATTCCCAATAATAAAAAAAAAAAGCTCTAGTGCTCAGAACTCATCAACTTTTTATAGGTTAGGACATTTTGATACCCAGTTAACCAAGAACTAAACTGAGAATACCTAACTCAATGACAACAGTTCAACAGCTGACAGAGAAGAATAATTTTCTGTCTCCAGCTCTAGGCTAATGGCTTAAGTGGTGAAAGGTTCTGGATCTTACTCCTACTGTCCCATTCCATTAAGCATCCTCAGAAAAAAATGGTGGTCAATATATAAACATGAACTACTTTTATTCAGTTGCCATGTTAAATGACTGTATTAAATGGTTATTTACATGCCAACATGTTGCAGTATTCTATAGGTTTCTCAAAATAATGTTTTAGAAAAAAATCTCAAAAAATATAAATGGAAATCAAATATAACCTGGGTGCCTGCAATCCCAGTGACTTGAGAGGATGAGGCAGGAGGATCAAGAGTTCAAGACTAGAGGCAGACTGAACAATTTAGTGAGACCCAGTCTCATAAAAAAAAAAAAATTAAAGGGGTGGGGGTGGAGCTCAATGCTAGAGCACCCAGCACTGCAAGGTCCTGGGTACAACACCCTAGTATTGAAGGAAGAATAGATACAGATATAGATATAGATATAGATATAGATATAGATATAGATATAGACAGATATATATTTATAGATAGATAAAGACACAGACATAGATATAGACATAGATATAGATATAGATACAGATATAGATACATACATAAACACACACACATACAGGTTGTTGTTAGGTGTCAATGAGTCATGTCTGGCTCATAGCAACCCTATGTACAACAGAACGAAACACCATCCAACACAGTACCATGTACACAATCTTTTTCATGTTTAATCCCATTGTTATAGCCAATATGCCAACCCATCTAGATCTTCCTTTTTTTCATTGACCTGCCATTCTCTCAAATTTGATGTCCTTCTCCAGGGATTAGTCCCTCCTGACAACATGTCCAAAATACATAAGACACAGTCTAGCCATCCTCGTTTCCAAGGAGAACTGTTTGCACTTATTCTGAGATGGATCTGTTGGATCTTTTGGTAGTCTATGATATATTCAATATTTATCTCCAGCACCATAATTCAAAAGCACCAAATACTTCTCCAGTCTCCCTTATTAAATGTCCAGCTTTCACAAGCATATGATGGGACTGAAAATACCAGGGCATGAGTCAGGCGTACCTTCATCTTCAATGTGACATCGTTACTTTTCAATACTGTACAGAGGTCTTTTGCAACAGCTTTTCCCAATGCAATGCGTCTTTTGATTTCTTGACTGCTGCTTCCACAGGTGTTGGTTATAGAACAAACTAAGTCAAAATCTAGGACAACCTCAATCTTTTCTCCATTTATCATGACGTTGAATACTGACCCAGTTGTGAGGATTTTTGTTTTCTTGATGTTGAGGTGCAATCCATATTGAAGGCTGTTCTTTGAGCTCCATCAGTAAATGTTTCAAATTCTCTTCACTTTCAGTAAGCAGAGTTATCTACATGATGCAGATTGTTGTCTTCCTCCAATCTTGATACCATATTCTTCTTCATAGAGTCCAGCTTCTTGGATTATTTGCTCAGCATAGAGATTAAAGAGGTACAGTGAGGGTACAGCCCTTATGTACAACTTTCCTAACTTTAAACCAAGCAATGTCTCCTTTTTCTGTTAAAATGACTCCATCCTGGTCCATGTACAGATTCCTCATGAGTATAATTAAGTGCTGTGGTATTCCCATTCTTCACAATGTTATGCATAATTTATGATGATCCACACAGTAAATGCCTTTGCATAGTCAATAAAACATCAACAGGTGTCTTTCTGGTACTCTCTGCTTTCAGCTATATCCATCTGACATCATCAATAATGTTCCTGGTTCCACAACCTTTTCTGAATCCAGCTTGATTTTCTGGCAGTTTCTTGCTAATATACTGCTGCAGACACTTTTGAATGATCTTTAACAAAATTTTAATGGCTATGATATTAATGATATTGTTCAATAATTTCCACATTCCGTTGGATTCCCTTTCTTGGAAATAGGCACAAATATAGATCTCTTCTATTCAGTTGGCCAGATAGCTGTTTTCCAAATCTTTTGGTATAAATAAGTGAGCACCTCCAGTGCTGCATCTGTTTGCTGAAACAGCTCTATTGGTATTCCATCAATTTCTGGAGTCTTGTGTTTCACCAATGCCTTCAAGGTAGCTTCCATTTCATCTTTCAGTACCATTGGTTCCTGATCATATGCAATCTCTTGAAATGGTTGGTCATCCATTAATTCTTTTTGGTATAATGACTCTGTATATTCTTTCCACCTTCTTTTGATATTTCCTGTGTCAGTTAATATTTTCCCTGTAGAAGCCTTCACTATTGCCACTTGAGGCTTGAATTTTTTCTTCAATTCCTTAAGCTTGAGAAATACAGAGCGTGTTCTTCCCTTTTTGTTTTCCATTTACAGCTCTTTGTATATGCCTTTTTAATGTTTTATTTTTCTTCTCCAGCTGCCCTTTGCAATCTTCTGTTTAATTCTGTAACTTCAACTTGTCTTCTTTTTACTTTAGCTGCTCAACATTCAAGGGTAAGTTTCAAAGTCTCAATTATAGTAATATCTTATGACAATCTTCAGCACAAAAATCTTTTTTCTTTAGGGCAACACAGAACAGAGTCTATCTTTGTTCCCAGACATTAACTACAAAAAGTTTGAAAACAGTGCCATCTAGTGAGTACCTTTTTATAAAACGTACTCCTTTGAAAGGATACATTTATGATTTCCACATTCAACACTTATTAAGGGCCTACACTACATACCAGGTGCCATCCTAGGTGCTGAAGGCGTGGCAACACATTACAGAAAAGAAAAGAAAGGAAAGAGAAGAGAAAAGGAGAGGAGTAGGAGGAAGAGAGGAAGGGGAAAAGGGAGGGGAAGAAAGGGAGGGAAGAATAAAGAAGTAAGGAAAGGGAAGGAAAAGAAAGGAAAGAAAACTCTCTTCCTTGTGGAGCTTACAGTCTACGAAAGGAGCTATACCAATAAATAGAATATTATACACCAGGTAGTAAGTGATCTAAAGAAAAGTGAAGCAGGGCGACAGAACAGAAATGTGACCAGTGGACTCAAATCCTATTTTATGCAGGGTGGTATGGTAAAGCCTCACTTATAAGGTGACATTTGAGAAAAGATTTAAAGGAGATGAGAAAATGAGCCACATGGATATCTACTGAGACATCACCTCAGAATAGAGACCTATAGCAAGTACAAAAGCCCTGATGTTAGAAAATGTATACTAAGTTTGAGAAAGAGCAAAGAGGGTGATGTAGCTACAACACAAGGAGCTAAAGGGAAAATAATAGGTAATAATGCCACAGAGCTAAACAGAAGCTGATGTCTATTAGACCTTTAGGTCTGTGGTATTCTGTTTAGATTTTATTAAGTAAAATGAGAAGTTGTTATGGTTGGATCTAAAATGTCTCTCAAAAGTCAAATCATTTGATCCCCAGCTGGTGGCACTGTCCTAGGAGGTTGTGGAACTTTGGGAAGCAAGTCTGGCTTGGTGGAAATGATCACTGGGGACAGGCCTTTGGAGGTTTTTATCCAGGACCTGTGGATCTGCTCTCCGCTCTGGTTCCTGCTCAGGAAGATATAAGATTTTCTGTTATGGGCCCTGTCTCCTGCCACTGCCATGTTTACCCTGCCACCATTATGGACTAACCTAACTGTGAGCTTCCAATAAACCCTTTCCTCCATAAGTTTGTTTGGGTTGGTTTTTCTGCAACAGCAACAACAGTTGACAGTTGCTCAAGTCTAGGACCAGGACTGACATGATGCAACTTATTTTTTTAAAGGATTCTTCTACATGCCAAATGGAGAAGAGGCTACAGAGGGGGCACGAATGAAAGTAAGATGAGCTAGTGCAGGAATCCACACAAGAAATATGGTGATTTGATCTAGAGAAAAAGCAGTTCAAGTGATTAGAAGAAACTGGTTTAAGATACAGTTCAAAAGAGGAGCTGAAAGAATTTGACAAACTAGATGTGCACCTAGATTCTAGAAAAATGGGATTATCATTTAAGTATTGAAGGCTACATTCAGTAAAAGTTTTGGTTATTAATGCTGTTTTACTTTTTTATGAGGGAACAAGAATGTAGTTCCAGATATATCAAGCCACCCATGTGTGTAAGCATAACCATGTTACATTTCAATGGGCAAATATATATGAATCTGAAAGTCATAGGAAAGCTCAGAACTCAAATATCAACTGAGGACTCATCAACCTGCAAAAAAGGTTTTTAAAAGTCATGAGACTACAGGGGTATGGGTATAGCTTAATGGTAGAATCCTTGCCTAATATGCACGAGGCCCTGGATTTAATTCCCAGCACTACACATACAAAAATAAAAAAATATTAAAATCATGAGACTGGATGATATTAGGGCCTGAGTACAGGTCTAGGAGGTCCCAGGACTGATTTCTGGTATTCTCCAAGATTTAGAAGTTTAAAAGAGGAGAATTCAGCAAAAGAGACAGAGAATACATGCCCAAGGAGATAGGTATAAAATCAAGAGTGTTTCCAAGAAGCCAAGTGAGGAAATTTTTTCATAAAAAGGAGAGTGATAAATATACTTATGCACCTTATAATGATTTTTAGGTCAGCAATAGACTGCATATACAATGGTGGTCCTGTAATGGAGCTGAAAAATCCCTATTGCCTAGTAATATAATGCCTGTAGCCATACCAGTGTGGCATCACATCCCGGAAGCTAAGCAGGATCAGACCTGATTAGTACTTGGATAGGAGATGGCCTGGGTAAACGGGCTTGGGAGGTTTGGGAGAAGGACCCAGCAACCCACTCCCAAAAAACAATCAGCCACTGAAAACCCTATGAATAGCAGAGAAGCACTGACAATAGTGTTTCATCTGTTTGTACATAGGGTTGCAATGAGTTGGACACGAACTTGAGGGCACCTAACAACAACAACAATAATATAATAATGGGCTCGGGCTTAGCTTGGTTGGTAAAGTGCTGTTCTGTACTCTCTGAGGCCCTGGGTTCGATCCCTGGCACCACAAAAAATGGGAGAAGGATGCGGCAGCCCACTCCCAAAACAATCCCAAAGCAATGAGCCACTGAAAACCCTATGAATAGCAGAGAAGCAATGACATTGTGGTATAGTGTCGGGGAGTGTTTCATTCTGCTGTACATTCTGTTTCATTCTGTTGTACATAGGGTCGCTATGAGTCAGACTTGACTCCATGGCACCTAACAACACACAACAATAATATATCGATCATAATGTCCTACTCATGTGTTTGTGGTAACACTGGTATAAACAAACCAGCTATGCTGCCAGTCACATAACAGTACATACAATTATATACAGTACATAATACTTGATAATGATAATAAGTGACAATGTTTCTGGTGCATGTATTTACTATACTATTCTTTTGTTTTCTTGCAGTGCTACAGATTGAACCCAGGGCCTTGTCATGCTAACCAAGTACTTTATCACTGATTTACATCTCCAGCATATATACTATACTTTTACCTTTATTTTAGACTATACCTCTATTTTTTAAGGTTACTATAAAATAGCATTACTGATTTACACCAACAAGAGCTTTATTTTGCTCATGTTTACCATTGCATCAAGATGCCACACCAGTGATGGACCTATACCATATAGGTTTGTGTAAGTACACTCTACCATGCTCACATGATGAAATCACCTAACAATACAGTTCTCAGAACTACATTGTTAAGTAACTTATGCCTGTATTTCAAATACTACTATTCAGTTCAGTAGATTTTAAAAATCAATTTCAGTACACTGTTGTGAAATAAAAGCCTGGGTAGAGTGGATTCAAGAGAAAATGAAAGTAGGGATTTTCACTTCTGCCCACAAAGGATTAACTGGTTTGGGAACTACATTGCCATCATAAACAACTAGAAGAACAGATAAAATATCTGAAACAACTGTTTTCATATACCAAACGATAGTTTGAGGTGATGATCTTTAAGAGCCGCAACACAAGAAAGAGAATCCAAGTACAACCTGGTGGACAATTTGAGCTGAGAAGACAGAGATCAGAGCTGGGTGCCAAAATAATGATTAGAAGTACAGTATATATGATATGGCTGTAACTCAGTGAGAGAGTACTTGCTGAGCATGACGAGGCCCTGAGTTCAATCCCCAGCAACGCAGGAGGCTGAGGCCGGAAAACTGAGGACAGAGGACAGAGGCAGCCTATGCAACTTAGCAAGACCCAGTCTCAAAAATCAAAAAATAAATAATAAATAATAAAAAACGAAGATGGGGATCAGAGTTTGGGGATGACAAGTTGGCTAAAATTTATGGAGCAGAATACCAGAGAGGAGGGAGCTGCACCACTGAGTGAACACTGTGGAGATTTGCAGAGAGGTCCACTCAAGAACTAAACTGGCCAGGTGCAGTGGCGCACGCCTGTAATCCCAGCGGCTGAAAAGAAAAGAACCGGGTGTGTTCCCACAAGAGCAAGAAGTAAAGAGACCTCATTATACTGATAAATTATGGTTTTTCAGACCTGAGTATCTGGAAGTTTTAAAAAATGAACAAAGTAAGTTTGGTACTTATAGTAAAACCATGATAGCATTTGTTGCTAATGATAAAATTCAAATTTTAATGAAAAATCACAAAATTTAGAAAACGTTTATGTGCCATCACGACTATGCTTCCTACCACTCAAATATTTTTGTTGAGATCAGTGGAGATAGCAATGAGATTTTTTTCATAATAAATAATAAAATTATCACATTTAAAAGAACTCCATAACTCGGTAAACCAATATTTTCCAAATGAATAATGCATAATATTATAAAAACCATACCTGGGTAAATAGCCACTAAAAGTACAAGAGAGATCAACAAATTTGAACAGTAGGAAAATCTCACCAATATGGTTTCAGATTCTATATTACAACATCTAAGCAACTCTGACTCAAGTGTTCGTATAGTATCAAAGAATATCTATAATTATCTAAAAAGACTATTAAAATATTGTTCCCTTTTCCAGCCTTATATATGTGTGAAGTCAGATCTTCTTCATCTATTTCAACCAAAACAACATATTATAAGAGATTAAATGTAGAAGTAGATATTAGAATCTAGTTGTCTTCAAATATCAGACATTAAGAACACTGGCAAAAATGTAAAACAATGCCACTTTTCTTTTTTTAGGTCTGGAAAGTATATTTCTCATAAAAATATGTGTGGTTGTCAGTTTTATCAACTTAGCTGGCTATAGTCTCCCATTATACAACAGTAATCCATGCATGGTTGTGAAGAAATTTTGGAGACGTTATTAATGTTCATAAACAGATGACTAAGTAAAAAGAAGATAATCCTAGATAATTGGGATTTGCCTGATTCAATCACTTGAAAGGCTTTAGGAGCAGAAGTGAGGATTCCTTGAAAAGGAATAAATTCAACCTGTGGACTATCACCTCAGCCCTTGCCTGACAGTTCTAGTCTTCCATTTCTGACAGCCTGCCCTATGAATTTCAGATAACCAGTGCATCACTGTGACAGTGCATCACTGTGACAGAGATACCATCAAGGTAAACTTATGGGAAGAAAGATTAATTGAGAGGATATGGTTAACAGGATCTTAGTCCACAGATACAAAAGGCATGGTAGCAGGGCAGGCATGGTAGGGCTTGTGGTACAGAACCTCATATTTTGGAGATCAGGAATCAGAGAGCAACCAGAACAGGGGCTCCAAGTAACAACCACCAAAGCCCACCTGCAAGGACCCACTTCCAAAGGACCTACCTTGCAAAGTTCCCATTGCCACCACAAACACCACCACCACCAGGACCAAACATTCAAACACATGGCCTTTGTGGGATATTTAGATCCAAAACATAACACTCCACCCCAGGCTCCCAAAGGTCATGACCATTTAATAATGCAAAATGCCTTTAGACCAATTTCAAGAGTCCTCACAGTCAGGTTGGTGATGTAACTCAGTGATAGAGTGCTTGGCTAATATGCACAAAGCCCTGGGATCAATTCCCAGCACTACAGGAAAAAAAAAAAGGCACCCCCAAAGTCTTCATACACTCCACAGTGTTCAAAAGACCACGTCCAAATTCTACACTGAAACTCAATGCAAAATTTAGCTGTGGCCCCTGAAAAACAAAATACTGATTACATACTTCCAACATACAATGGCATAGAGTAAGGATTCCTATTCCAAAATGGAGGAATGAGGGCACAGAAAGGAAAAATTCATCAACAGCAATACTGAAAACTTGCTGGACAAACAAATCTTACAGTTCCATGTCTGGCACATGGAACATGCAACATCATCTAACATCTAGCATCATCTAGACTTGAAAGATTTTGCCATTTGTAGCACATATGGCCCTAATAGGCTGGCTCCATTTCTTGTCAGCAGCATCCTTCTACAGATGCTTCACATTGCTAGCATATCCAACATCCTAGGGTCTCCATTGCTGTTTAGTCTGTCCCTCAAAGCTTCATGCATCAGCCCTTTAGGGGCTTGCCACAGGGAAACAGACTCTGGTACACATTGCCTGGCCTTGCAGGCTATCTTCTGGAATGTGGGTGGCAGCCTCTATAACTCCTAATTCTTGCATATATCATGTCTATAAACCCAGGAACACATGGATGATGCCAAGATTTGCTGCCAGCTCAGGAAGTAGCTGGGCCCTTCTGGACTATGGCTGCAGTAGCTTCTGTGTGCCCAGGTGAAGAACTCAATTCCTTTGTAGTAGGGCATGACAGAGGCATTTGCTTTTTAGTTACTCTCTTCCCAAGTTTCACATCCTGCAATGTTAGAATGGGGGGTGTCTGACAAACTCTCTGTGCCCCCAGGAGATTTCTATGGTCCCAATGAAAAGGTCAGGGCTTCTTTTTACTATGGTTTATCTTTTAACAATTAAGGCCACCTTACCCAAACCAGTGTGTCCAAGTAACCTTAGAAAACCTTTTTTTTCTCACTTTAAACTGAACTTTTTCAGAACTTTCTGCCTTTTGCTCAACTTTTTCCTCATGAAGCTGACAACAAACATGTCAGACCTCCTATATCTTGCTTCGCTCATGATACTTCCTCCTCAAGTAGGCCATTACTTTTTAATTCAGCCTCACTCAAATCTTTAGGACATGGACAAACTATAGACAAGCACTTTGCTAGAAGGTAACACAAATGCGCTCTAGTCCAACGCCCAATGTGTTGTTGTTGTTAGGTGCCACTGAGTGGATTCTGACTCATAATGACCCTATGTAGAACAGAAACACTCCCTGACATTGTGCCATGCCCAGCACTATGTCAGTGCTTCTCTGCTATACACAGAGTTTTCAGTGGCTGATTGTTTCAGGAGTGTCCTCATTTTCCTCTGAAATCCTGTGAGCCGAATCTGCATTTCTATCAGTGGCAGCCTTTTGACTTTCTGAATTCTCACCAGAACCATACCTTAAGTTCTACTTACACCATTCAAGGGCTTCTCTCACATCTCCAAACTCTTACAAACACCTCCCATAGACAATATCCAATGGCCTATGAACCACGTGTTCAGATTTCCACACAACAACAACCCCATTCTCTGGTACCTATTTTCTGTATTACAGTTGTTGTTGTTAGATGCCATCGAGTCGGTATCTGACTCATAGCGACCCTCATAGGGTTTTCAATGGCTGTTTCGGGATTACCTTGGGAGTGGATTGCTAGGCCCTTCTCCCATTTATGCGGTGCTGGGAATTGAACTCAGGACCTCAGAGACTGCAGCACAGCGCTCTACCAACTGAGCTAAATCCCAGCCCCAAACATTACTGTCAGTGCTTCTGGGTTTTCAATGGCAGATTGATTTTTGGGAGGGGGTTGCCAGGTCCTTCTCCCAAGCCTACAGCACCTGGTGTTCCCAGGCGGTCTCCCATCCAAGTACTAATCAGGCCCGACCCTGCTTAGCTTCCGAGATCTGACAGGATCAGATGCCACAGGGCTATGGCTGTAGGCCACTGTATTACAGAGTATTCGCAATTCTAATCTGTACCCTTTCAGCACTTTTAGAGGTGCTACAAAATCATATGCAGATTAAAATTGCATGCAAATTAGATTCGCTGTCAAGACAACTCTCTCAAGAGCTCTCTCATAAATCCAATCCACACACAATTCTAATCCACATCTGATTTTGTACCTCTCTGAAATTGCTGAAAAGGTGCAGATTAGAATCAATAATATACAGTTGTCAGCTGATGTGTCACTGTGACAGAGAAACTGACTGAAGCAAACTTGCAGGAGGAAATATTTATTATGGTTAGAAGATTTTAGTCCACAGAGGCAGAAGACACGGTGGCAGCACAGGCATGGCACACCTTGTGGCACAGAACCTCACAGACAGCAAAGAGTGACTGGAATCAGGGTTCTGGTAAAAACCTCCAAACACCTGCCTCCAGGGAGCCATTTCTGCAAAGATAGAATCTCACCTCCCAAAGGTCTCATACTCTCCACAAATAGCACCATGACCAATGACTAAACATTCAAACACATGACCTCTAGAGAACATATAGATCCAAACTATAATACTGCCGAATTGTATAAACCAATACTTTGCAAACAATTTCTCTCTATATATTTTTTCTACTCACTCTACTTTTCTGATGGAGTCCTGTCTGATTCAACATGTTAAAATGAACGGATTTCTTGCTTTGTTTTTAATGAATTAATATTTTTTAATTTCCCATTTTAAATTTCTAACATGGTAAATATCAATCAATATAATCTTCCTACACCAGTTTAAGGTCCTAGAAAAAAAATAAGAACTATAGCCATAAAGGAAAAGCTAAAAGGATGAATATAACACAAAATCACAGATAACAAAAGATAGCATAACCAAAGTTAAAATATAAATAACAACCTAGAAGAAAATCAAAGACATTAATAGCCATAAAAACAAAGTATTTATATAAGTTCACTTTAAAAAATAAAAATGGGAAAAGTGTATTTCCACATAATTTGCCAAAGAAATACAAATGGTCAATAAATATATAAAAAAGATGGGACCTATAATAATTAAAATAATGAGATATCTCTTTTTTCCCATAACTATAACTTTTGCCATAAATAAACATATATAGTCTGTAGGAAATAGAGAGTGCTATCTGTGGGGCACTTAGCACACTGAGGAGAAACATGTACACCAAATACAGCAGCTCCTTTAGATTTAAGCTCAGCCATTACTTCCCCACAGTGCCAAAACAATATGTACCTCTCCACTGTATACTTAGTTACGATAGTTATAACTTTACATTTTAGTGATTATATGATTAATATCTTTCTTCCCTGCTAGACTATATCTTTCTTCCCTGTTTTCAAAACTTTTGTGATTTCATTACAACTCAGGAATGTCTACTTCTACCTCCTAAAATTCCAGTCCTGTATCCTACCTTCCAGGGCCCTTGAGCCCATCTCTTGGTTCCCCAGATCCTTCAGTTTTTCTCATACAGTTATCAACTCCTTTCCAATTGCAGTTCTAAGAACTAGTTTATTTTCCTTTGTCTATACTATCCTCCTCCAAAGCTTTATTTCAAGAATCTTTACTGCTATTTACCATCTATATTATCTTCCTTTTTCATTCTTAACCCCAGTTCCACCTTTTGCTAATTATTTCCAATAGGGGTAAAACATTATTTATTCAAGTCAGTATATTGGTATTCTCATGGTTGCCAAAATTTACAGAGGCTAGAATATGGGGATGGATCAATGGATTAATCTATTTATCCATATTTTCCAGGTATATGTAAGCATATGGTATTGAAAACTGTATCAGCTGAGTGCTGTGGCACATGCCTATAATCCCAGCAACTTGGGATACTGAAGGAGGATGATTACAAGTTCAAGACCAGAAAAAATCTGTGCAACTTAGTAAGACTCTGTCTCAAAACAGAAATGAAAATAAAAATGGTGCTGGGGATGCAGCTCATTGGTATAGCACTTGCCTAACATGTGCAAGGCCCTGGGTTCAACCCCCCAGTACTGCATAAATAAATAAATACATACATACATACATACATACATACATAAATAAAATTTTTTAAGAATTTTAACAGTGCTGGAGGAGTAGCAGCTCAGTGGTAGAGCACTTGCCATGCATGAAGCCCTAGGTTCAAACTTCCAGTACTGCCAAACACACACACACACACACACACACACACACACACACACACAGAGGGGGTGCCCAAAAAAAATATACATTTTAAGTACTAAAATTGTAATACTCAAAATATACCAATAACAAAAGATGAATACAAACCATGTTTAATTTCTGCAATTACAAGAGGTGCTCAAGCAGTTACTATCATTTCTCTCTCTCTCTCTCTCTCTCTCTCTGTCTCTCTCTCTCTCTCCTCCCTCTCTCTTTCTCTTTCTCTCTCTCTTTTTTTCCTTGAAATAAGGTCTCACTGTGTAGCTAAGATTGGCCTGGAACTCATTATGTAGACCAGGCTGGCCTCAAACTTGTGTCCTTGCCTCAGTCTCCTGAGTGCTGGGATAACAGGAGCGCGTCCCAACACCCAGCTACCATCATAATTCAATTCAACTTCTAAAAGAGATGTTACATGGGTATCATCACTTAAAATGTGTGCACATTTTTTGGCATCCCAGGTGTGTGTGTGTGTGTGTGTGTGTGTGTGTGTGTGTGTGTGTGTGTAAAATTTCCAAGTCTGCAGCCAGAGCACCCTGGAATCCGATTGTGCCTGATCTCAGAAGCTAAGCAGGGTTGGCCTGGTTAGTCCTTGGATGGGAGACCGCCTAGGAATACCAGGTGCTTCAGGCTAGGCAGAAGGACCTGGCAATCTATTCCTGAAACAATCCACCACTGAAAACGCTATGAATAGCAGAGAAGCACTGACAATAGTGTAGGGCATGGCATAGAGTCAAGTGTTTTGTTCTGTTATGCATAGGATCACTGTAAGTTGGACCCAACTCAACAGCACCTAAAAACAACAACAACAATTTTTCCAAAGTACTTTCAAGGGTATCATCTGCAGGGTTTTCTTTTCTTTTTTTTTTTTTTAAACTTTAAGGCTTTTTTTTTTTTTTTTTCAGTCCAGAGGAGTTGAACCTAAAGCTTCTCTCATGCTTTACAAGCCCCCTACCGCTCAGCTACACCCCCAGCCCATATTTTACTTTCTGAGACAGTGTCTCACTAAGTTACATGGGCTGCCTCTGGCCTGGAATTTACAATCCTCTTACCTCTGCCTCCTGAGTTGCTAGGATATAGGCATGCCCTACTGCACCTGGCTCTTTAATGCATTTTAAACTTGTTGTCGTTGTTAGGTGCCGTCGAGTCGGTATCCGACTCGTAGCGACCCTCATAGGGTTTTCAATGGCTGTTTCGGGATTACCTTGGGAGTGGATTGCCAGGCCTTTCTCCCATTTTTGCGGTGCTGGGAATTGAACTCGGGGCCTCAGAGACTGCAGCACAGCACTCTACCCACTAAGCTAAATCCCAGCCCATTTTATACTTAAGTAGATTTAATTTATTCCTACTCTATTTTCTTCCTTTTTTCTTTTCTTTTGATACTAGGGATTGAACCTACTTCTTCCTTCTCAATAAAAGATATCTACCTAAACCTACATTATCTACACGTGAATCCTTTAATCTTCCCTCATAGGAATCTTTCACTGTCTCCTCTGTGCTAAACAGACAACTTGCTAGATAAGCACAAAATGGAGACAATGCTAAAACATACTAAGAACTAAAACGTACCCTTTCTGAGTGTCACATTCCTTAAACTAACTCTTCTCTAAGTCCAAAAACTATCTGAGCTGTGGCAGACACTGTGACTTACCAATGCAACAGCCACTTCCACTTCCACTTCTTCCTTGCAATTAGTTTCAATTTTATGCAAACAGAAATACCAACAGGTCTTAGCCAACTTATCATGATTGTTACAGTGATCTTTTCTTCTCACTTTTCTACCCTTCCTCACACATATGGGTGGCCCAGTGAGAAATCTACAGGAGGAATGCAAGAGATAAAAAGGACATCTTGGGAAATGGGAAGAGGTAGATATTCTGGAAAAGAGTACACTTTCCTGATAAAAGATATAGCTGGCCCTTTCCCTTCCCACTAACTTAGCACATAATACAATGCTTGAAAAGGTACCAGCCCTAGGTCTCTCTGTCATTACTGAGCAGCTGAACAAGTGTCAGAAATAGCCTTCTCAGACCTTGTCATATGAGAAAAATTGTTTTTTGGTTAAACCACTGTTCTTTGAACATTCAGTTCATTATGGCAGAAAGCCTGTCTAATTGATTGACCAGTCTTCTCTGATTAACTCCAAATATGAGTCAAGCAGTACTGTAACAGCACAAATGAAATGTGACCAGACACTACAGAGCCAGATCCATTTTATGACACACCATGGCAGACTCTAGAAGGCACCTATACCAAAAAGCACTGCAACTCACAAGATTTCAAAATGCACTCCATGTGGGAGCCAGATGATCCTACTTTTCGAGCTCTGTGGAGAATGAAATAAACAACTAAAAACAATGTAAATTACTACCCCTTTTCTCAAATGGCCTTCGTCAGAGCTCCGTGTTAATTACACAACATAATTCCAACAATGGGACTAAAACTTTATCTCTTCATTTTCTAACCTGCCTCTGATGTAAGTACTAACATGCACGAAGGCAGAAAAAGATGGAGAAATAAGTAAATATGGAGGATCCAAAAGTAAATAATTATGATTGTATACAAAAGAAACACAAACAAAAATCTCCAGAAATTAATTTGGAAAATGCAGAAGACTAGTCACCTGTTTGGGCTGTGATTTAGCTCAGTGCTCTCTGAGGCCCTGGGTTCGATCCCCAGCGCTGCAAAAATGGGAAAAGGATATAGACAATCCACTCCCAAATCAATCCCAAAATAATCAGCCACTGACAACCCTATGAATAGCAGAGAAGCACTGACATAGTTCCAGGCATGGCACAGTGTTGGGGAGTGATTCGTTCTGTTGTTATGAGTTGGACCCAACTCAATAGCACCTAACAATAAGTCACCTGTCTATGCTGGATGTTACCCAATTCACTAATATGGTTTTTAACCTACTCTGAACTATAGTGGAGAACTGATAATAATACTATCACGTAGCAGTTTACTCCTTAAGATTTCCTAAACTCAATTTTACATGTGGCACAAAGAAAACAGGTATTTATTAAACTGAATTTCTGTAATCAGAATTTATCTTTGAATTCTTTAAACAAATTCCCCAGAACTTTTTAGGAACTATTTATCACCGTGTATTCACTACCTAATTGACTTTATCTAGTCCATTAGTTGAAGGCTAATCATTCACTTTTGTGTGTTTGTGTGGTCCTGGGGGATTGAACTTACAGGGTTACACAAACTTTGCAAATGCTCTACACTGAACTGTTGTTGTTAGGTGCCATGGAGTCGGTATCCGACTCATATCAATCCTATGTACAACAGAGGAAACACTATTGTCAGTGCCTCTCTGTTATTCATAGGGTTTTCAATGGAGGACTGATATTTGGCAGTGAGTTGCTGGGTCCATCTCCCAAGCCTACAGCTGGTGTTTCCAGGCGGTCTCCCATCCAAGTACTAACCAGGCCCGACCCTGCTTAGCTTCCGAGATCTAACGGGATCGGAAGCCACAAGGCAATGGCTGTAGGCTCACACTGAACTGTAGCCCTATCCTATTTTATATTTTTTATTTTGTGTCAGTGTCTCACTAAGTTATGCTGGTTGCCTCTAACCTTGAATTCTTGATCCTCCTGCCTCTGCCTCCTTGTCACTGGGACTGAAGGCATACACCACCACACCGGACATCACTGGAATTTTTTTTTTAAGTACTTTTAGACAATTCAAGTGAGCCAGTGTCTTTATTAGCTTTAGTATCAAATATATTTGCATGTTCAAATTTCCAGGGATCTCATGTGTTTATGCCATTGAACATTTTTGTTGAGGAGGTGGTATTTATTTATTTATTTATTTATTTAATTTATTTTTGTTTTGCAGTTGATCAGTATTACTTTTTTGTTTTTTCAGTACTAGGGGGTTGAACCCAGTACCTTGAGCATACTTTGCAAGTGTTTACTACTGAGCTGCACACCTGGCCCCTTTTTTTAATCTTCAGATAGGGTCTTGCTAAGTTACACAGGCTGCCTCTGGCCTCAAACTGGCAATCCCCCTGCTTCCATCTCCCAAGTCCCTAGAATTACAGATGAGCACCACTGCACCTGGTTCAATATTTTAAATCTACTTTAATCCAAAGAGTCCTCGATTTTTTTTTTTTTTTTGGCTGTACTTGGGGGTTGAACCTAAGGCCTTGCACATAACTTTGCAAGTGCTCTCGCTAAGTTCTGTAGGCTGCTGCTGGCCTTGAACATGCAATCCTCCTGTCTCAGCCTCCTAAATCACTGGGATTAAAGGTGTACTCCACCATGCCTAGCTAATTTGTTAAAATTTTAATCTTACAATTTACTTGTTAAATAAATCAGGCTGGTTGTTCTGTCATTTCTCAGAATTTGAATTTTGCTGATTGCATCCCTCCAAAGTAGTTAACATGTGTCTCTCTTTTTTACTACATATGTTGTAAACTAAGTCTGCAGCCATACCACTGTGGCATCCGATCCTGTCAGATCTTAGAAGCTAAGCAGGGTCAGGCCTGGTTAGTACTTAGATGTGAGACTGCCTGGGAACACCAGGTACTGTAGGCTGGGAGAAGGACCTGGAAACCTACTCCCATTTAAAAAAAAAAAATCATCCATTGAAAACCCTACAAATAGCAGAGAAGCACTAGTAATAGTGTTTCGTCTGTTATACATAGGGTCACTATGAGTCTGACGCAGATTCGACGGTACCTAACAACAACAACAACATATTGTAAACTGGAAGTTAGTCTGAAGGCTTGATTCCATTCATGTTTGGTTGTTCTTCCATCAGAAGGTACCTCAATGAGGTTGTCTTTATGTGATTCTAACAGCCTCTGACATACCTTGTCAAGATCCACTAGATTGTTAGGGTTTATAATTTGGAGATATTTTATTATGACTTTTTCATCTATTACTGGAATACTTCTAAAAAAGAGCCATTTGTTTCTCAGTAACACAGTTCATACAGAAAAGGACTTTTTTTTTTTTTTTGGCAGTACTTCAGGGTTGAACCCAGGGCCTCATATATACTTTGCAAGTACTCTACCACTGAGCTGCATCCTAGCCCAATTTTTACTTTTTATTTTAAGACAAGGTCTTGCTAAGTTATGCAGGCTCCCTCTGACCTCAAACTCACAATCCTCCTGCCTCTACCTTTGGAATCTCTGGGATTACAGACATGTACTACCATGTCCAGCAATAAAGGACTTTTTTTATAAATCCATTTTCAAAATAATAATTTGCTTCTCCAGTGGTAATCAATTGTTGTTGTTGTTGTTGTTGTTAGGTGCCGTCAAGTCGGTACCCCACTCATAGCGACCCTCATAGGGTTTTCAATGGCTGTTTCGGGATTGCCTTGGGAGTGGATTGCCAAGCCCTTCTCCCATTTTTGCGGTGCTGGGAATTGAACTCAGGACCTCAGAGACTACAGCGCAGCACTCTACCCACTGAGCCAAATCCCAGCCGGTGGTAATCAGTTTCTTTTAATTTCTTAATATTATTATCATTGTTGTGGTTGATCTTAGGTGCCAAGTCAGTGTCCGACTCATAGCGACCCCACATACAAGAGATGCAATACTATTGTTAGTGCTTCTCTGCTATTCAAAGGGTTTTCAATGGCTGATGGGTTTTTGGGAGTGGGTTGCCGGGTTCTTCTCCCAAGCCTGCAGCACCTGGTGTTCCCAGGTGGTCTCCCATTCAAGTACTAACGAGGACCAACTCTGCTTAACTTCCAAGATCTGATAGGATCAGATGCCACAGTGGTACAGCTATAGGCTGATATCATTATAGACTCATAGATTTGAATATTTCATGTTTTAACCCACTGCCATTATTCTTACTGATGCACAATTTGTTCCATCTTTGACCAGTGGAGCCTCTTCAGGTTGACTCCTAAGTTTTTTTGTATACTGCATAATCTTTAATAGCTTCCTTGCTATCTGATATTCTGGACTCAAAAATTTCCTGCTCCAAAGCAAGAATCAGCCATTCCTCAAGGAATCCACATCCTTTTATTAGGAAATAGCATCTGAATTTCAAAACCTGGAAGTAACTACCAATTCACTCATTTGTCAAACATTTTCTGTGTAGTTATTATGTGTCAACCAGGAGATTTGGCTTTGAAGATACAAAAATATAGCACAAACTCAAAGAGCTGAAAGACCAGTGGCATACAGTCAGAAAGAATAGATAATGAGATATAAAGCAAGGCAAGAAATATGCACTGGGCAAAATAATCAATTTTGAATTTATCTGGTCAGGTCAACATTGATCTAAATAGTACTCGTTAGGGAAAAATAAGGGAGAGACCTGATTCATAGTGATATGGTTACAAAAGTAGTCCAGGAACAATATTATACCTTGACTAAGAGAATAAAATTAAATCAATCTCCAGATATATAAGCATCCCAGCTTATGAATGTCCATTCACTAATATTTTACTACCATCTAGAAATTACTTATAAAGCAGCCTATCTTTTTACTTTCTAATTAGTCTTCCCTCTTCCCCATTTTCTACTTATACTCATCCCTGTTTCTTCATCTCTTTCTTCTCAATCTTCTGCAAAACACAGTTTATCCAGGAACTCCACTTATACCAATGAGAAAGGGATAGAAAAGATAAAAAGAAACTATTTTTTGTTCAATTAAAAAAAAAATTCCTTTAAAATAGTATCTAGCACGCTTTGTTCTTTAAAAAAAGTAAATGTTAACTTATTTATAAATGTTCCATACTGTATAAATTATAAAAGTAAAGCATTATAATAGAAAATAATAAAGTACTGTACCTTTCCGCACTAAATGCAGACTCCGTGTCAATGTACACAACAGCTCCTTCTAATCCTCCCATGTTGGTAGGTAATGTAGCCAAAACGCTCATCATTATACAAAACTGAGTTTTTCCACAACCTGGTGGACCTGTAATCTAAAAAGAATAATGATATATATATGTATTATATATATTATATATACATATACATATATGGGTGCATATATATTATGTGTGTATATACATATATATGTATGTGTGCATATATATGTGTATATATTTATATTGTGTGTATATATGTATGTGTGTATGTATGTATATGTGTGTATGCATGTATATGTGTGTATAGATATATATTTACATTGTGTATGTATGTATGTGTATGTATGTGTGTACATACACACATACAATGTAAACACAATAAACCAAAAAATTCCTTTTAGGAACTTGCTGCAAAAACAGTCCAATTAACCTGGGTTCCCAGGAAAGAATTAGGCTCTAGGACATCCATTGCATGTAATAAATTAACATCTTCTTTATATATACAATTGGAACTGGTTATGTACTATCCTTGGGAGAAAAGAAAAAAGTCACTCAAATCAGCTATGTTTTGTAATTCAGATGATAAATTGTAATCAGGAAAGGCTAGAGAATTCATTCATTCATTTATACTATCACACTGCCAAATGACATTGTAAAAACAATACTAATGAACAATTTTTTCACTATGGGAACAAAGGAAAAGAAGAGAGAAGAGAAGAGACACTCAGGTAAAGATGAAAAAAACCTCAGCTAAGACTGAGACATACTATAGACATAAAGAAACTGTTTCAGACACATTATAGAGTAAGAAGAAATTAGATAGGATGATCCATAATTCCAAATCATTTATTTTACTTCTACATGATTCTCAAAACTTAAATAAGCATTAAAATCACCCAGCAGCCGGGCACGGTGGCACATGCCTATAATCCCAGCAGCTCCAGAGGCGGAGGTGGGAGGTTCACAAATTTGAGACCAGAGGCAGTCTGCGTAATTTAGCGAGACTCTGTCTCAAAAAGTAAAAAAAAAAAAAAAAAAATGGGCTGGGGGCATAGCTCAGTGGTCCAGCACTTGCAAAGCATGCAGGCGCAAGGCCCTGGATTCAACCCCCAGTACCGAAAATAAATACATAAATAAATCACCCAGCAAGCTTACTAATGAGCATTTATGGCTCAGTAGAGCTGAGATTTAGCTCAGTTGGTAGAGCATTGCTCTGTAGTCTCTGAGGTCCTGGTTTCGATTCCCAGCACCACAAAAATAGGAGAAGGATGTGGCAATCCACTCCCAAGGCTGTCCCAAAACAGTCAGCCATTAAAAACCCTATGAGGAGCACCGGGCGTGGTGGTGCACGCCTGTAATCCCAGTGGCTGGGGAGGCAGAGGCAGGATGATCGCAAGTTCGAGACCAGAGACAGTCTGCATAATTTAGCAAGACCCTGTCTCAAAAAGTAAAAGAAATGGGCTGGGGGCGCAGCTCAGAGGTCTAGCATTTGCAAAGCATGCAGGCGCAAGGCCCTGGGTTCAACCCCCAGCACCACAAAAAAAAAAAAAAAAAAATCCCTATGAGGGTCACTATGAATCAGACATGACTCAAGGCACCTAACAACAACAACATGACTCAGTAGGTCTGAGATGTGGCCTGAAATTTTACATTTCTAAGTTCCCAGGTGATGTTTCTGCAGCTACGTACATTGAGAACCACTGTTTTAACATTGAAACTAAAGGTATATTCATTTATCAGGGATCACCTTAAAATACAAACACTTAATATTAGAATATATGCACTAGCTTGTATTGTCTACAACGATGGTTCATACTCTTAGAATAAATAAATACTGCTACTAACATAGGTGATAGTTTGCCAGATCATGAATGATCGGTAAAGAGATCTCCAAACTTGAACATACTCTAATAAACAAGCCAAAAAAAACCACTTAAGTGACCCCCAATAAGTGCATATTTGTTTTATACATATTGTGATTGTTAGGTGTCTTCAAGTCGGTATCCGACTCATAAAGACCCTACATACAACAGGCAAAACGCTACTGTCACTGCTTCTCTGCTATTCATAGGGTTTTCAATGGCGGAGTGATTTCTGTGAGTGGTTTTCCAGGTCCTTCTCCCAAGCCTACAGCACCTGGTATTCCCAGGTGGTTTCCCATCCAAGTACTAACCAGGCCTGACCTTGCTTAGCTTCCAAGATCTGGCGGGATCGGATGACACAGAGCTATGACTGCAGGCATTCTGGTTCATTGTGAAAACATCACCTTTACTTTGAAGAGATGGAATAAGAGTGTTCCATCAGTTGATTGCCTGCTGCCATAGCCCTGTGGCATCCGATCCCATCAGATCTCGGAAGCTAAGCAGGGTCGGGCCTGGTTAGTACCTGGATGGGAGACCGCCTGGGAACACCAGAAGCTGTAGGCTTGGGAGAAGGACCTGGCAACCCCCTCCCAAAAATCAATATGCCATTGAAAACCCTATGGACAGCAGAGAAGCACTGACAATAGTGTTTCCCCTGTTGTACAAAGGGTCGCTATGAGTCGGATACCGACTCGACGGCACCTAACAACAACAACATCAGTTGATTGGTCGGTTGGCTGGTTTTTAATCTGTTGTGGAGCATATTACACAGCCACTTACCATCTGAAGGGGTCAGCATTTGACATATCTTCTTTCATTTAAAAAAATGCTTCATCTGAGAGGCGGAGGCAGGAGGATCGCAAGTTCAAGACCAGAGGCAGTCTGTGTAATTTAGTGAGACCCTTCCATTAGGCTTCACCTGTTAGAGGTTCTGCCACCTTAACACTGTTATACTGGAGACCAAACTCCAAGCACATTAGCCCTTGGGAGAACACTCAGACAAGGGCTAATGTCCCAAGGGCTAATGTGCTTGGAGTTTGGTCTCCAGTATAACAGTGTTAAGGTGGCACAACCTCTAACAGGTGAAGCCTAATGGAAGACAATTATGCCATGTGGGCCCCTCTTTGGAAGGGATTAATGTTGCTCATGTGGGATGAGTTAATTCTTTTTTTAATTGAAAATTTTTAATGTACAACTTAATGGGTTTCATTATGACATGGGTTTCATTGTGACATTTCCATAAATGCATTTGGCTGTACATTGCTCACATACCTTCCCCTTTACACTCTCATGACCCTCCTCCTCTATTCCTCCCCCAATGATCTCCTTTCTACTTGCATGTCTTTTTGTAAGAATATTTATCTATATATATACACCTAGATTTTTATTTAAGTCCAAACTTTTGGACTTAAGTAGTGATCTACCTTTTTACATTCTCAGCAGTATTAGGCAAGTGATCTAGTCCATTTACATTATTGCCAGCCCTTGGTATTATTGCTATTATTTTTATTATTATTATTTTGACTATTCCTGTAGGGGGGCTGGGATTTAGCTCGGTTGGTAGAATGCTACGCTGCAGTCTCTGAGGTCCTGAGTTCAATTCCCAGCACCACAAAAGTGGGAGAAGGGCCTGGCAATCCACTCCCAAGGCAATCCCAAAACAGTCAGCCATTGAAAACCCTATGAGGGTCGCTATGAGTCGGGTACCGACTCGACGGCATCTAACAACAAAAACAACATTCCTGTAGGCTTTTTTCCCTATCTTTCCCCTTTTTTTCCCACCATACTAATAAAGTTGTACTGTTTAATTTGAGGTAATGAGTTAGTCCTTAAAAGGGCAGGTTATTGTACAGTAAGGCTACCTCCTAATCTTGGCCCATTTATCAGAAGGTCATTTCCTTTCCTGCTTCTCCACCAATATTATGATACAGTCAGGATACCAGTGCCATGCTGTTTGGACCTTCCAGCCACCAGAAGCCAAGTAAATCTCTTTACTTTATAAAGTACTTGGGCTCATGTATTTTGTTGTAGCAAAATGATAATAGTAACGGATTAAGGCAAGTTTTTATAAAAGTAAGAAAAATTAGAACCATCCTGAAGCACTCTTTTGCACATCTGACATCAACTTCTGTGTTGCTACAGATTGCCTAAGGATAATGCAATAGAAAAAGCTAAAAGAATTTTATGGAAAAGATACATATACTCTCCCCTTACACTCTATAATTACCACTTTTACTATATTTTTTCATAATATACTACAGTGTACTACACTATACTAATCCATTAATCTATCTCTCTATCCACTCATCAATTCATCTTAGTTTTTTTATAGGCACTTCAAAGTAAACCAAAGATGTCAATATACTTTCTCCTAACAGTTCAGCATGTACATCATTAACTAGAGTCTAAAGTGTGATTAGGGGCTGGGGTTTAGCTTAGTTGGGAGAGTGTTGCTCCTTACTCTCTGAGGACCCAGGTTCAATCTCCAGCACCACAAAAACAAGAGAAGGATATGGCAAGCCACTCCTCAAGCAATTCCAAAACAGTTATTGTAAATCCTATGAGGGTTACTATGAGCCGGACCCCACTCAGCAGCACCTAACAACAACAACAAAGTGTGATTTTTTTTTTTTCCTTTTCAGGTAAATTTTACATACAATGAAATATAAAAGTGTTATCTTCTATTCAATGAATTTCAAAGAATATATACACATATGCAATCTATGAAATGTTTATTTGTTTTGTGGTGCTGGGATTGAACCCAGGGCACTGTGCATGAGAAGCAAATGTTCTAGCACCATCAGCCCCATATATGCAATCTGAATGTTCTAACAATACCATCTACCTCCCAGCCCCTACATGCAATCTTAACTTATATCAAGTCAAAACATTACTACCGCCCTAGGAAATTCCTTCACATATGTTGTTTTATATTCAAGAAGATTTTTATTTTGAGAGTATATCTTCCCCAATAACATCTTTAACTCAATGGCATACATATAAAAAAAATTTGCTTGCACATTTCATTATTGAAATGGAATCTAGCTAATAAAATAATCTGAGCCATATTAGAAACATCTATCCTTTAAATACATAGTACTCCCTGGCACTGAGTAATTTGGTCTAGTTATTGAAATTTCAAATCACCTGCAATGATTTTAGTACACCTTGTGAATGTATTTGTTCACAAAATAATCCACTTAAGTTGTTCCCATGATGTGTCTTACGTTTTACTTTATCCATTTTACTGTGGTAAGAACAGATGTGTCCCCAATGTTACTAAAAATGTATTATATTTGATCTCTCACTATTAGAAAAGTCCAAAATAGACTTTTCAATATCTATGATTTATTTCATTTTATTTGTAGTACTGGGAGGCCAAACCCAAGGCTTCATGTATACTATGCAAGGATTCTACCCATTGAGCTGCCCCCCACCCCTTTTTTATTTTTTTATCTTGAGACAGGGTCTTGCTAAATTACACAGGCTGCCTCAAGCCTTGAACTTGCAATCCTCCTGCCCCTGCCTCCCAAGTCACTGGGATTACAGGTGTACACCACCACGCCCAGCTTCTATTGTATAACCTTAAAATGTTACAGAAAAGCTTGTATAAGTTTGTCTCGAGTTTTGAGTAACTGTTTTGAGTATAAGTTTCTGTTTTGAGTGACTGTTACTTAGGATGGTGTCCTACTATCATTAGCCAGTATTTTGAGGGCCAAAATATCAAAGAGTTTCATTATTAACAACAACGGTTGTAACTCATATATAAAATTATCTTCTTTATAATTTCAGTTTTTGGATGTCTTCTCAGCTGAGATTAGATTACCATTGATATTTACTTCATCAGTCATAGAAGAATCTTGTCTCTGACATTTATGTGTGTGTATTCACTTTTATCCACATAACTAGTATAGTCTTTAGGGCTGGGGTTTAGCTCAGTTGGTAGAGTGCCACACTGCACTCTCTCAGGCCCTCGGTTCGACCCCCAGCACCACAAAGACAGGAGAAGGACATGGCAATTCACTCCCAAAGCAATCCCAATCCCAAATCAATCAGCCATTGAAAACCCTATGAGGGTCGCTATGAGTCACACCCAATTCAACAGGCACCTAACAACAACAGTACACTCTTCAATGCAGTTTCTTTGCAGGATTCTTTTTATGCCTTTTGTCTGTTTTATGAGATATAGTGTAGTTACCTACTTACATGTAGATTTATAATTCATCCCAAACTGCTGAAAATAAAGGTACAAGCATAGTGCCTCTGCCCACTCTCTCTATCTTTTCCTCTTGGACTATAACTAACACATAACAATCTGACACACAGATGATCAATCCATAGATTTTAACTATTAAAGCTAATTTAATTTTTCAGATTGAAATAGCAGTAAAAGTTCTAATATTTTCTTCCCATAACAGACCATCTCACATACCCTGCTTTGGAAAGTGCTATTTTAAAGAACTCCAGGCACTTATCATGGACCTATTATTATCAAAGACAACACAGATCAAATCCATCATCAGATATCAGAGCAAGGGAAACTTCTGTCAGTAATAGTTGAGAGAGGATCTTGAAAATGAAGAGTATGCACTAATGGAGGAACAGGGACTTAGCCCTTCTACAAATACTATCTATGTGCCAGGATTTAGATATATTCTCAGATTTAATGATCTTAAAGTTGCTAAATGATTTGTGATTTTTAGTAAAAAGGTGAAATAACACAACATCTTAATTAGGATAGATACATATCCTAATTAGAATATACATATCCTTAATTAGGATATACATATATCTCAAAATATTCAGTAAAGTATCAAGTACCATAAAAATGTAAGGTACTAGGGGGCTAGGATTTAGCTCAGTTGGTAGAGCGCCGCTCTGCAGTCTGTGAGGTCCCGAGTTCAATTCCCAGCACCGCAAAAATGGGAGAAGGACCTGGCAATCCACTCCCAAGGCAATCCCGAAACAATCAGCCATTGAAAAATCTAAGGTACTAATTTACTATTCCATCTTCAAAGAAAATACGTTTAAAAATCTGAGAAGTTAAACACACAAAGCATTTTTTCTACCTCATTATTTTTATGCACTTATTCAATATGGTCTTAGGGAAAAGAGAACATCATGTGAATAACCTTAAGATATATCAGGGTTTGTTTGGGCTTTTTTGAGTTTGGATTAGAGTTTAAATAATAACACTGACTTTGAACTATAGTTACTAGTTTCTAATTCTTTAGATCTTCTTCATATGTCTTTCCCTCTCTTCCTATCCTTGCAAAAATTATGCCATATTTTTATGGCATATTTTTATGGCAATTTTATGGCAATTTTTATGAGCTGCTTGGAATTAAATTTCATTACTTTTTCAGCTTTATGTAGTAGATGAAAACATTTCAACATGAATAATTTTCGCCTTCAGGCAGTTTAGCCCAGAATTCTAGTACTCAAACCACAAAATTCAAGTTGTGCTCAGTTCTCAGCTTCAGTCCCAATGGTGGTTAGAAAGAGAAAGCATGCCAAACCAGAATAGTCTGGGCTATTTTCTTCTTGGAAACTCAGAGAGAATATAACATTTACACACAAAAAAATACCAGTTAAAAATGCAATTAACTTCATATAGTCAGAGTTCACATCTTAACACTCCTACATGAGAAATGTGAAAGAACTAAAAGTAAACAGTAGTGAAGATCACTCAAACAGCAGTACGGAAGCAAAAATGATTGGTTTGAAGTAGAAAAATGATTATTCCCAAGAAAATAAAGCCTAATTGTTCTAAAGAAAAAAATGAAGCCTACTCATTTTAATCTTAAATTAGATTACCTCATTAAGTTGAAAGAGAAATCTGGACCTGTTATGACCTAAAATCTTTCCATGTGAACTCTTTGAACATTCAAGATGAGGGTAACAGCAAAAGGCAAACTGCCAAGCCAATACTTGGCAGAAGAAAATCTAAGGACTATCTGGCTCTGATCTGAGACTAGAAAACTCACGGAAACTTCACATCATTTTTTTAATGACCCCCAGCATCTAACTACTTGTCTCTATTTAGGCAACAATTATGTAGAAATATGATTAGGTCTCCAAATGTACAGAATTCATTTTAAAAGATAACTCTCTAAATACTAAAACACAAAATATCAAGCAAAGAATCTCAGAAATGCCAGATTGTACTTTGCCTAATGAAATAAATTTTGATCTTAAATTACTTTATATCAGCATTTGAAAGAGTTCATATCTCAGAGTGTCTCTACTATTCACTCTTATTTTATATTGAGAGCTGCCATTTCTTAAGTAAATGGGAAAGGAGAAAGAGAAGGGAAAGGAACAGAGCAGAGAAAATGAAGAAGACATTGAAATAACAAGCACCTCAAGGTGCACAGTTAAAAAAAATCCAACAGTATCAAGGGAGCTAATCATTCATTTAACAGCATCTACTAAATGCATGCCATATGAAAGATTATAGGAAATCATTATGGAGAAATTTGTTTATTTCTAAATCAAGGAGTGAGTGAAGGATAGGGAATAATGATCCAATCAACCATATATGAGAAAATCCTTTATTACAACAGAAGCCTGATTAATTTTGCTTTTCAAAACACTGGGCAGGATAAAGAAATCACGTCAGCAGATCATACTCAAGGATTGTCCACCTGAAATCTCTAGTTTTCCTACTATTGTTGCTGCAAGTAGGGCAGACATGAACCTGACTTTGCCTTGAACAAGACAAACCCATCTGCACAGACTTGTAAACCCTTAAGTGAGAAAAATTACTGTTTCCTACAGTTGTCAGGCCTGCAACATGTTACCCTGAAACCTAACTCCAAAGTGTTATCAACACGAGTTACAAATGTCTTAATTACTCCTGGTAAAAGCAAGATGGATCTGCGGAAACTGCTTAGGAAAGTGGATGTAGAGAGGAGTCCAGGTGGAACCCCTCTTACTAATAAAGAAAATATGGAAACAGGAACTGGACTGACCCCAGTAATGACCCAGGCCTTAAGGAGAAAGTTTCAGATGGCTCACCCTAGAAGCCCAACTCAAACTATGGCACTTTCTACAAGCAGCTTTGATGAACAAAACTGATACCAACTCTGCCAAACTCCTTGTGGTGATGCAAAAGATACACAGATAAAATCA
>VMDO01014504.1:0-54379 GCA_007922755.1 Pedetes capensis | reverse complement strand
GGAAACATCAAAAGAAGATGGGAAGAATACACAGAGTCATTATACAAGAAAGAATTGGTAGATGACCAACCATTCCAAGAGGTTGCATACGAAGAGGAACCAATGGTGTTGAAGGACGAAGTGGAAGCTGCCTTGAAAGAACTGGCGAAACACAAAGCTCCAGGAATTGATGGGATACCAATAGAGATGTTTCAACAAATAGATGCAGCACTGGAGGTGTTAACATGTTTATGCCAACAGATTTGGAAAACAGCTACTTGGCCAACTGAGTGGAAGCGATCCATATTTGTGCCTATTCCCAAAAAAGTGGTCCAACTGAATGTGCAAACTATCGGACAATATCATTAATATCGCACACCAGCAAAATTCTACTAAAGATCATTCAGAAGCGACTGCAGCAGTATATAGAAAAGGAATTACTGGAAAATCAAGTGGGATTCAGAAGAGGGTAGGGAACCAGGGACATCATTGCTGATGTCAGGTGGATACTAGCTGAAAGCAGAGAATATCAGAAAGATGTCTATCTGTGTTTTACTGACTATGCAAAAGCATTTGATTGTGTGGATCATAACAAATGATGGATAAAACTTCGGAAAATGGGAATACCAGAACACCTAACTGTGCTCATGAGAAATCTGTACATGAACCAGGAGGCAGTTGTTTGAATAGAACAAGGAAACACTGAGTGGTTTAAAGTTGAGAAAGGTGTGGGTCAGGGCTGTATACTTTCACCCTATCTCTTCAATTTATATGCTGAGCAAATAATCCAAGAAGCTGGACTTTATGAGGAAGAACGCGGCATCAAGATTGGAGGAAGACTCACGAACAACCTGCGTTATGCAGATGACACAACTCTGCTTGCTGAAAGTGAAGAGGATTTAAAACATTTACTGATGAAGATCAAAGATCATAGCCTCCAATATGGGTTACGACTAAACATCAACAAAACAAAAATCCTTACGACTGGGTCAGCATGCAACTTCACAATAAATGGAGAAAAGATCGAGGTTGTCCAAGATTTTGCTTTGCTTGGCTCTATAATCAACACTCATGGAAGCAGCAGTCAAGAAATCAAAGGACGCATTGCTCTAGGAAAAGCTGTGGCAAAAGATCTCTTTAGAGTATTGAAAAGCAAAGATGGCACATTGAAAACAAAGGTGCATCTGACTCATGCCATGGTATTTTCAGTGGCATCATGTGGTTGTGAAAGCTGGACATGGAACAAGAGAGACAGAAAAAGAATTGATGCTTTTGAATTGTGGTGCTGGAGACGTCTATTGAATATACCATGGACTGCCAAAAGAACCAACAGATCTGTCCTAGAAGAAGTACAACCAGAGTGCTCCTTGGAAGTAAGAATGGCCAAACTGCATCTTACATATTTCGGACATGTAGTCAGGAGAGAACAATCCCTGGAGAAGGACATCATGTGTCGAAGAGTGGCAGGTCAACGCAAAAGAGGAAAACCCTCCACCAGATGGATTGACACAGTGTCTGCAACAATGGGCTTAAACATAAATAAGATCGTTTGCCTGGCACAGAATCGGCAAGTGTTTCGATGTGCTGTACATAGGGTCGCTATGAGTCGGACTCACTCTACGGCACCTAACAACAACAACAACATCCAAGCAGCCATACACCTTCATTTTGCCTTTAAAGGCATGCTAATATTTTGATCTTCTTTTCTTCACTGAACAATATGTTGTTGCCATCTGACACTACTTTTGAAATGATAATAACTTATTTTAAAAATTATTAAAAGAAAATGTAAACTCAAGCATCTATGATGTAGTGAACTCTCTCTATAAATATAGCTAAGTCTGAAGGCTTCTATGGGCAAAACATGCTTCTGTGAGTGGTAATTACATTGTACATGGTACAATCTGCCACACGGTAGTTCACATTAGAATGTGTGAGCTAAGAAGAGTGTCTAAAGCCAGCCATTAATAGCTTTCACATCAAATAAAATCTTCCACTGGAAGATTTTATGGTGACAGAATATTCTGAATAAAGGTTACTAGGAGACATGAAAAAAATCAATAGTGCTTATAAACAATTGTTACTGTGAGCAGCACACACATTAAGGAGTTAGTAATGGAGAAATTCAGACTTAGTAAAGAACCACGGTTTAAACAAAATAAATGCAGCTATTCCCTTCTCAGGGGAGTTTTTCTAGGAGTTTAGGAAAATGTAGACATATAAATATTCTCTTGGTCCAATTTGGGTGCATTCTAATGTCCATGTGTTCACAGGATAGGTGGTATAATCCCCTGTTAACACTAATTGTGAAATAGCTGCAGAAGAAAATGTCTGAGTGATTACGAGAGAATTGACTCAGCACCTGTGGCTTTGGTATACCTAAAGAAGGCAGCTCGTGACAGGCACACAAAAAATGAACTTTATCTGCAGCCAAGGGGAACAATTAGGATGCTGAGCAGGAAATTGCATTAAACATGTTTCTTCCTGCAGGCACCTGAGCCCCCAGAGAATTCTCATGTCCTTCCCTGTCTTCTCCCTACCCAGCCTCCTCTCTTCTTCTTACACACACACACAGGCTTACACGCACACTCCCATAATATGATGTTTTTCATTTAAAAGGCATGCATCAATGTCTAAGTAGAATTACTTATGCTTACTCTGGCTTTGTCTTGTACCTGTGAATCAGTCTTTTGCCAATAAACCTAATCCAAAGGTAATGTCACAGGTTTCCAGGAATAGGACTCCTTGTGCTAAATATTCTGCATTTGTCTTATAACATAAGGCCCATATTGGTTGTAGAGGATTTGTTAATGCAAAGTAGCTCTCATAGAGAAAAGGAAAATAGTTCTAAGGAATTTTGTAGTGCAAAGTCAGATTGCCTTATGAAGACAGAGAACCTGATAAGGACTTGGCTAATTTGAGAAGACTAATATAACTCCCTTGGGGCTGGGGTTTAGTTCAATTGGTAGAGCACCTGCTCTGCACTCTCTGAGGACCCAGGTTCAGTCCCCAACACCAAAAAAATTGGAGAAGGATGTGGCAGTCCACTCTTGCAGATAATCCCGAAACAATCAGCCATTGAAAACCCTATGGAGGTCACTATGAGTCAGACTCTACTTGATGGCACCCAACAACAACAACAACAACAACAGTACAGCTCCCTGGTATAAAGAGAAAATAGGAGGTTAACATGTAATAAATACATCCCATGCCTTGAGCCAGCCACTTTACAACAAGCAGGCTTTAATTTTCATGTTTTCTCCAAAAACTACAGCTTGGAGAGGTTAAATAACTTGTCCGAGATTTACAGCTAGTAAGTGCCATACCCGTGGGTTCAGGACTAGAGCTTGTGATATCATGCTGCACAAGAAGTCCCACAAGGAGGAAATGCTACATATCACCCACCAACAGTTCCACCAGATAATTAAGACATGACGAAAAAGTGCAAATGAAACTATACCCTATAATCTTCTGCCACAGCTAGGCTGGGTTGTAGGCCTGGAGGGAAAGCAGAGATGATGGGACATGCTTGCTCTGTGCTGTGGCTGCCAAAGGAAAGACCCCTGTGAAGAAAAGACTATTAACAATCTCAGCTCCATTAAATTTAAAGCAGCTGCTAACAGTAGGGGCCTTTACATTGTCAATTATATGAATTTTCCTATTACTATGTCATACCAAAGAGCAATTATAGCACATTCATCAAATACAGCTTCTGCCTCTCTGGTTCTGTCCGTTAATGCCACAGTGGCAGGCCTTAGAAATCCTCGAAGACAAATCCGACATGCAGACTTTAATTGTTTCAAGGATTTGTGGTCAGAAATAACACTAGGTGAGTAGTAGGGGGTCAATTACACAATTAGACAGTGATAGGCAAAGACCATCTGAACTCATGCAATGTAGCAAATATTTATATATCAGTTCATTTTGCAAAGTGTTTTAATATCTACCATTTTCCTTCAGGTGGATGTCTATCCCACCTGGGAGGTATTTAATTATTCTGTCCCTTTCACAGTAGAAGAAATGAAGACCTGAGAGCCTAAAGCAGAAATGATTCCTGTACGGTCTGATCTCCACCAAAGATACAGAACAGCAACAAATAGCCAGTCTTACCTTATTGTATCTCATTCTGAAAGAAGGGAATAAACTGGTCCTACAAAAGAAAGAGGGGCTGGGGCTTAGCTCAGTTGGTAGAATGCTCTGTGAGGTCCCAGGGGTTCAATCCCCAATACTCCAAAAACAGAAGGACCTGGCAGCCTGCTCCCAAAACAATCTCCAAACAATCCCAAAACAATCAGCTAATGAAAATCCTATGAATAGCAGAGAAGCACTGACGTAGTGCTGTACATGGCAGAGTGTAGGGGAGTAAAAACTCTGTTGTACACAGTGTCACTATGTGTCAGACCCAACTCGACAGCACCTAATAACAACGACAACCAATAAAGAAGTGAGAAAGACGAGAGAAAGGAAAAAGAGACCAAGAAGGGGTAAACATTGAGCTGAGCTTACTAAGGGTGCTTCCTACTTGAGTGAACATTAAGTTGATCTTCCACATAGTACAGTGAGTATAACCCCACAGTTCCACAGAGACAGAGAGACAAACTTCTAGAAACCTAGGAGATGAGGAAAAGGGAAAGAAAACTAGTTCTTTCTAGAAAACTTGACATCAGGTAAACCCTATCTACTCTTCCAAAGCCAGGTTCCCCCATGGTCTCAACACAAACAGTTTTGAAACCACAAGAGAGAGATTCTCTACCCAAGGTGAGCCCTCTCGGTTCCAGGCAGTAAAGTGCCCATTGAGCACCTCCTTTTCCAGCCCCCTTTTTAGACAATTGACATAAAGAGTAAAAATTTCTTGTCCTTTGAGAAACTAGCCATTCCCACAAGTGACCAAAATATTGGCCAATGAGTTGGGCATTATGGTGCATGCCTGTAATCCAAGCAACTCAGGAAGTATCTTAATGAGATTCTGTCTCAAAATAAAAAATGAATAGCAAAGGAGCTCGGGTGCTGTTAGTGGCAGAGCATTTGATTAGAATGCATGGCAGCCTAAGTCTTATAGAAGGAGACAGAAAAGCAAGCTAGTTTTAGTGAACCAATGCTTCTGGTCAGATCCCCTGTAATTTAACAAGCACAAGGATGCCTTGGTGTGGAACAGGAGAGCCCAGCACAGAGCAGCTGAAGTCTATGGAAGTGACAAGTCACACCTTCCTCAGGTCCTATACTCTCCTCCCCAACTCCTGCATCTGTTCTCCCCAGACTCTGCATCTGCCCTGGTCTCCTATCCTCTACCTCAAGTTCTTGCGGACGTCCTGACTCCCTGGCCACCTAGACCAAGATGTGAAGAAATCCAAGATTTCTTAGTTTAAGTGGAATAACCATCACAACAAATTCAGGTTAAAACAGCCCTTATAAACCTTAATTTGGGCTGGGATTCAGCTCAGTTGGTAGAGCACTGCGCTGCAGGCTCTGAGGTCCTGAGTTCTATTCCCAGCACTACAAAAATGGGAGAAGGACCTGGCAATCCACTCCCAAGGCAATCCCGAAACAGTCAGCCATTGAAAACCCCATGAGGGTCACTATGAGCCAGATACCGACTCCATGGCACCTAACAACAACAACAACAACCCTTAATTTAAAAAGAAAAAGTTTCTTTTGTCAGGATCTGAAAACAAGTTGATCCAGTTCTCCATCACTACCAACTAACTACCTCAAAATGTAATGCCTTAAAAAACAAACTTTATTTTGCTCACAATTTTATGGATCAAGAATTTTAAATGAGCTTGATGAGGTAGTTGATATATAATCCACGTGGCATTAGCTGGAGATGTTGAGGCTGCAGAATCAATGTTCACAGTGTTCTCTTTATCGTACACTGAAAACTTCAGGATATTTTTCTCTCTCCTCTGTCTACCTATGGTATCTTTTCCTCCAGAGTTTATTCACATGGCTCAGGTTTCTCACAGCATAATACTTTCAAAGTAATCTCCCTTCCTATAAGGTAGTTAGCTTCTTGTTAATATCTGCAATTTGAATAGCATCATTTTTGCCATATGCTATCAGTCGAAGCAGTCACAAAGCCATCCTAGATTCAAAGGGAGAATGATAGAAAAACACTTTTCAAATTACAAAGAATTTGTGGTCATCTTTAATCTGCTCTGAAATTCAGTAGAGGTTTGGCCAATATTTAAGTTTATTAAACCGTGGAGCATTTAGAGCAGTAATCCCCTGGTTTCTTATTTCTCATCACAACAAAGCTAAAAGCAAAAACAAAACTTATGTCATAAGCTCCTCCATACAAACAGATGCCACATACACAACACACTGTTTTGTAGCCCATAGAGGTAATGAGGAGCCAAGGTAACAAGGGAATGTTACCCACACCTACACCTGCTTGTCTGGTTTGGGGCTTGTGAAGGACATAGAGAATATAAACTGAGCTATCGTGAGACACTCCACCACCCTTCTCACCCACACACCCGGATATTATTGCTAGAACTTTATCATTACGCTAATCTCAGTCAGCCAGAATGTATGATTTTGAATTTGAATCAGATTTCTCTGGTCCGTTAAGAGTCAATGGCATAAAAAGCCAAGACCCAATTTTCAATATAAGCATCTTTACAAGGATTTCACTCTCTGAACCATTCTGAATATTAGGTATAATGTAATTAGGAGGAATCAGTAATTTAAACCTTTCTTGAAATGTTTTAAATATTCAGTCATCAAAAGTAATTGCTGGAGACAAGACTAGAGTCTTCACTATCTGATCATCTGACACCAAAGCCCATCTTGCTGATACCTATACTCAACTTCCTAACATGATTCATAAAAAAGCTCAAAAGAGAGAGGGATGAAAAAACACCATCCTTCCTTAGAAAGGCTGGGAGCCACTACTGTTTGCAATTCCTTTTCAGTTGCCAAAAGTGGCCTCGACAGATGAGCAGACAGGGTCCCTCAAGGGACCTGCTAATGAACACAGGCCTGGAGAAGCTATGGAGGATAAAAGCAGAAGCTGCTGCAGTACTCAGAGCAGCCTCCTCTGTCTGCTGCTGAGGGACACTTGAGTGGCTCTTGGCAAATTTTCAGAATGGGAAGCTTACCTTTAAGAACTCAAGTGCCCCCTCCCACTTTACTCTGGAATTCTATAGATTGTCTGCCCCCTAACCATTGTCATTACAGCTTCTTGAACATCCACATGCCCAGAAACCCTCTCTTCCCTCTATCACCTCCAGGCCACTGCCTCTTCCCCCACTCAGTAGAAAGTGGCTCAAGGAGTGACTCTGATATCTGTCATTCATGCTTGGGTTAAGTTTGCCACTCCAAGTTTCCCTGCAGGGGTACTTGCATTTTTAGTTTCTTCCTTTTCCCTCTTCACCTAGCATCCTCCAGATTGAGTAATGGAGGCAGTAATCATTTGGTCGTAACTCAGTCCCAAGAGATGCTTTATTTAATCAAAATAGATTTTAATGGAAGGACTTAAAGAGAAGAGGAAAAAGAAGCAGTAAATAATTTTATCTTACATTAGCAGAAAGCAGTTTCTCAGAGTTAGTAAAATTTTAGTATGTCTCTATAAGTCTAGGTCAATTAATTGTAAGAATCTCCCACAAGCTATGAATCACTTTTCTAGGTAGAAATGATACTTTTAAAAATAAATAATATTTTAAGGGGTTGATAAGAATGAAGAAAAACAAAGATAGATCTAGGACCCGGGTTGACCAATTGCAAATTGCATGATCTTTCTATTCTTCTTCCAGATTTTACTATTGCTTTCATTCTCAACTGCCTATGTGGTAAGAAAACGGACTTCGTAAACCTCTGTATGGATTACCAAGAACTGTCATGTAAATGTTTCATGTGCTTAAAAGCATTGACTGCTGGTGAATGCATTCTACTTTGTTTCAATCAGATCAGGCTAGGCTAATCTTTAATACAGAGAGTCCCCAAATCTTGGCAGTGTTACCCAATAAGTTTCTTACCGACACCCAAGTTCTAAGTGGGTCAAGAGATAAAATCTCTTCTCCATAATCCTTTGGGCAATGCAGGTTGAGAGGACTCTGCATTACAAATAACTTCACAGACTTAATGGCAATTAAAAGGAAGATGCTGCTGGGCACTGTGGCACACGCCTTAGGTTAAGATAGGAGGATTGCAAGTTGGAGGCCAGAGGCAGCCCATACAATTTAGAGAGACCTTGTCTAGAGAGAAGAAAACAAAAAGATGCTGAGCTGTGCCTTGGTGCTTAAAGCTCCTACCTGGAGATGACTCAGGTCTTCTCTACGAACATTTTACTAGCCAAGGTAATTTTCATGGATATGCCTAAATTCATCAGAGATGGAAGAGGGCTACTCCATAATGTATCCAGAAGTGTGGGGCGCGCGCCTCCCGGTCCGACCTGGAGATTTGGATGGACGGCGCCGCCGCGCACACAGATACTAAACACAGTTCACTTGGGACCCTCAGGTGAGAGGCGCAGACTCCTGTGGCCCTCGGGACCCTGGCCGAGATGGGAGAAAGGAAAAACCTCAGGCACTTTTGCCTTCCAGGGGAAAATACCTGTGTTGGTCATCTCGGTGGTCACGAGGAGACAGCTGTTGCTTCCTCGGTGATCAGGCAGAGAGCAGGTTCTTTTCCGTGTTGATGATTGCAATGGGAGAGTGTTCTTTCCTCACCAAAGTTCCAGGGGAGGGCAGCGGGAGAGGTGTTTCCTCATTGGAGGTCCGGGCAGGAACAGGCGAGAAGGCGAAAAAAGGATCCAGCTGCTGCAGCACAGCTCCTTATATAGTTCACCCACAATCAGCTTTCGGTCCAGTTGTCCAATCAGGAAGGGTTTTGTACAAATGTGCAACCAAGTTACTTTCATTTTCCCTAGATTTCCAATTTGCAAACCAGATATTCAAAAGCCGTTTTCCCAGTTTGGGAGTTTTTGCCAATTTCCTCTCAATTTTTCCCTATAAGAAGGAGAAGAGATGGACTGTCTGTGGACAATCAAAACTACTACCTCATACAGAAAGCAAATATAAGCAGGAATGAAGGTTATCCTAAATGCTAGGTAACTTAGGAAGTCAGTTATAACTTGCTTAAAACCAATTTGTACTATATGAGTAGACAGCAACAACGAAAATTAAATAAAAAAAAAAAAAAAAAAACAAGAGGAACCCTAGGAATAAGCACGGTTTACAAGAATAAAATCAGAGATGAAAAACACTTTTCAAATAATCCCCCAAATCAGTCACACAGGTGATTAATCATAAATAATTCATATTCCACTGATCTTGGTCCCTATGCTAAAACTCTGCAGTCTTTGAAGTCCCAAGTTCGATTCCAATCACCACAAAAATGAGAGAAGGACATGGCAATCCACTCCAGAGGCAATCCTGAAACAATCAGCAATTGAAAACCCTATGAGGGTCGCTATGAGTCCTACATGACTCGACAGCACCTAACAACAACAACATAATTAAAACCAACAAACAAGAATACCAAACTAATACTCAAGCTTATAAAATATCTCAAAATAAAAGTTATGCTAACTGATTAGGTAAGAAAGATTGTTAAAGGAAATTGTTAAGAAAATTTGATTGCAATGCCAGCTTGTATGTCCTAGGATACTGAAACTTATATTAACTCGATTTCTATGAAAATTTCTTACATCATTGCTTAGAACACAGATGACAATCCAGCAAAAAGGATCATCTTTACCTTTATCTTCATTTCTCAGATGAGGAAACTGAAGCTCTGAGATTTAATATGGTTTACCTGAGGTCATTTCTTTCAAAAGAGCCAAATTTTGAACCTCTTTTTGTCTCTTTACCACATACCCCACAGTGGGATAATATATGGCAACAAAGCCACAGATATAAAATTCCGAAAGCTATTTAGTCTTTCATTTCTTAGTCATTATTCTTTAAAAGGATAGATATTCTTAGAATTAAAGAGAATGGAAGTAGATTTAGAATTCTCTGAGTTAAAGAAACTAAAACATTATTCCTTGTTAGATATTTCCCAATATTCCTTGTGCTATTAAGCATTGTGATCTTCAGTGAATGAGGGCCTGCTAAGCACAATAATGGCCCACATCCTAATCCACAAACCTGTGACTGTGTTACTTTGTATGCCAACAGAGGCTTTGAAGATGTGATTAAATTAAGCATGGTGAGATGGTGAGGTTACTAGATTATCCCAGATTATTAAAGTAGGCCTAATATAATCACAAGAGCTCTTATAAGAGATAGACAGGAATGTCAGACTCAGAATGTTAGGTACATTACCTTAGGGAGTAGCCAGTAAGATGAAGAAGAGGATTCTGACTGACACCTGCATCCAGGCATAATGAATAAAGCTACATGTGAGACAAATTTCCAAGGACATTAGAAGGACAGTATTCTAGTGGACCCTATACCCTAATCCAAGGTCAACAGCTGCCTAAGCATAAGCAAAGGTGGACCATTCCAAGACATCTGCCTATGAGCTCATTCTTTTGAAATATGCCAAACAAGTCCATCAACCTCTTTTACAAAACAAAGACCCAAGCCTCCATTCACTCTATACCACAAAAACTTACTAAACAAAGGATTTTCTAGGTAGATCTTGTATTCCTATGCTTAAAGCTCACATCACATTAGGGGCCTAGGGTCAGGTGCTCAGGACTGGCATCACACTGTGCATACCCTAGCTTGAACAAAACTAAAGGGAACATGTGCCCTCTCTTCTCTGTTTTCTTTTCCTCGCAGGCAGCCATGAGTATGCCCCCCCCTTCTCTGGGCAATTCACATGGAGCTGCTCCTTCTCTTGGGCCCATCATCTTCTCCATCTATCCAAAGTACTATTCCTTCTAGAAACATGCTTAACTTTTCTGCTGTCTCTGGATTTACCCTTTCCTGAGGAATCAGAATATCCTTATGCCAATTCACCCAGAGAAGAATTGAGGTTTCTCCAAGGTTGTTGTTGTTGTTGTTGTTGTTGTTGTTGTTGTTGTTGTTGTTGTTTGAGGTTTGTGTAAACTTCTCCAGGTGCCTCAATTTTCCCTGGTAATTATTTCTTAAAGGTGTACTATTTTTATAATAAATGCTGTCTTTAATCTCTACTATAACTTCTGTGTCATGTGTAAATTCTTTTATATGCTTAACACAGAAAACCAAGGTTTGCTGCCAGATCCATCCCCCTTCCCACCCCAGAACAAGAGAAGATGTGCAAGTGGAAGCAGAGGCCAGAGTGCTTCCAAGGGAACAAGCCATGGAATGTGGGCAGACAGTAGAAGATGGAAAAGACATGCAAATACATTGTACTCTGGGTCCTCTAGAAGGAACACAGCCCTGTCAGCACCTTGATTTTAGTCCAATGAGATCAATTTTGAACTCATAACATCCTGAACTGTGAGAGAAAAAAAATTGGTATTGTTCTATCAGTGGCAGTGGGGAGACACAGCCCAGTGCTGCTTCCTGTACCCTGAGAAGCCCCCTCCTTAGGACTTCTACTCAAGAAGGGCCTAGTCCTTGGCTCCATTGCAGGAGAGAATTTCAGGAGGAGTCAGAGTGAAATGAAGTCACAGAGTTTATTAATTGGAGATGAGAGACAGTACACCTGAGGCAAGATAGAAAAACAGGGAATGGGGAACATGGAAAGGGAAAGAGTTTTTAATCCAGGACCTACTTTGAATCTCACCATCTGAGAATCAAGATTCTTGACAGAAGTACCAACAAGACTTCTATGAGGACTGCTTGGATAGAGACATTATTTTTGAGAGACATTTTAAATAATGAAAATGGTAAAATAACTGCTTGGGATCAAAATGTATGTAATCTTTGAGTTTTGCTTTCCCTTCTATAATTCTGTGCTTCTTTGAGACATGCCTGGGCAACTCCCTTGTGACTCCTTTCTTAAATCTACCCAGTGTACCTCCTAAACCACCTTATAATTTCATGTTACTAAAAGGAAGCTTCTCCAATAGAAAAACCTAAACAATGGAACTTCTTCTTTTGATCTTATAGGTAGCCCCCAGCCTATGACATGGCCCTTTCTAAACTCACATCCAAATAGGTGCCCAGAGCTGGGTGCCCAAGCCTGATATCACACTGGTTATGCCCTAGGTTAAAAAAAAAAAAAAAAAAGAAGTGTGAAGGGAAGACACCCATACTCTCTCTTTTTGGCTTTTCTTTGCTCTTTTGGTAAGTCCTTGTCCATGTCTTCTATATCTCTCTGTGACTGCCTCTATGTATTCTAAAATGTGGACTTAATAAATTCTACAACCTTGTTTCACTCCCTCTGAAATTGTCTTGAAATTCTTTACTGTGAAAAGCCAAGGATCCAGCTTACCCTGAGTGGAAGACCCAGCTAGAGGAATTCCTCAGGCCAGGCAAGCACACTGAGCTGTACCTCTCTGCTATGCCACCAGTAACACACCTTTTAGATTTAAGTATGAACATTCAGAGAGAACAAGAAACCCTTAAGAACAAAATAAGAGTGCATGTCCTAGACACGGATGCAAGCTTCTTCAGAGAGAGAATAATTTAAGGAAAGAATCCTAATACAAATCCAAGACATGGATACAGGCTTCTCAGGAAAGAGGATCACATTTAAATGTCTAAACAAAACACACACGCGCTCGTGCACAATTTTTGGCCAAAATACAAAAATCAATGAGCTTGTTTACCTATTATTTTTATTTTAATGAATTCCCTCTTCTGTAAATGAAATTGCAAGGTGGCTTTCTAAGGTTTTGTTAAGGCTTATAGATGAGAGGGAAGTGCCAAAAATATAAAAATATAGCCCAAAATAAGTTAAAGAAAGAAGTTCCATTGTTTAGAGGATTTAAAAGATTATGTAGAAATGTTTTGGTGTACTTTCTATCTGAGTAACTTCTCTTTTTAGTAAAATTAGACTATTAGGTGGTCCAGGAGATGCATTGTATAGGTTTACAGACAAGAATCACAAGGATGTTGTCTAGGCATATGTTGAATGCAAACATGGTCTATTATCTTGTTTGTGAAATTCTAAGAGAAGCACAGGATTACAGAGGAAAAAGTAAGTTTAAACTCAAAGGTCACACACATTTTGAACTTAAGCATGGCTTATTGCTATTTTTATGCTTTCATTTGAAATCCCTTAAAATAATATCTCTATGCAGGTAGTCCTCACAGCAGTTTTCTTGTAGTTGTGCCAAAACTTGATTCTGAGCTACAAAGACTTAAACCAGGTCTTGTGGGGGAGGGCTTTTTCCCTGTCCCATGTCCTCTTAATTTTCCTGTCTTCTATCCTGCCTCAATTATCTGCCGCTAAATTGGTGGTAATTTTTTACAGTAGCATAGGAAGCTAATGCTCTTAGCCTTATTTGCAACTGACAGTTTTATCTTCTAAAATATCTCCCTCAAGTATTATAGTTTAAGGGAGCACTGATAGAAATCGACTTCTTACAATTTTCCTAAGATATGGATAATTTCACATTACTGGTGTTAATAGGAATTTCATTAAGATGAAAAAAATATATAGTAAGTAGAGAAGACAGAACTCAACAACTTAGTGCTCTGTAATATATCCCATTTTGTCACCTCTCAATTCTAGTCACAAAGGTTTCATCTCTTAAACACTGAATTGTCCAGCCTCTTTCAGCTGCCTGGAGTAAAAAGGCAAGCCTCCTTGCCCTGGTCTTCTCTCTCTTCTGCACAGACACTTTTCTTCTATGCTGCAGGCAAAAACAATTTGAAGCAGGTGACAGCAGAGCTCTTCTTTTTAATGCCCCTTGCCTCAGGCACAAGACTGGATCTTTCCAGACGCTGGATATGTTATGAGCAGACATTCACCCATTCTCCCTCTGGCAAAGCCAAACAGGCTTGTCAATTGGCTTCTCAGAAATGCTGATGAGGATCAGAGGCCAGATAGGCTGCTTCTGAAAGCAGGCCTCCCAAGCAGCATTTTTTACCTGTGTCTTATTTGGAGTGACTGCATAGGGGAGAGGAGAAAAGCAGGGAAAAATGTCTCCAACCTTTACCCCTGCCTCTGTGTATCAGACCTTAGAGGCATGGAGGGGGTGAAAATCCATTCTGCTCATACAAGAGGCTTAATGCTGGTTGGTTTGAAATCAGCAGAACCACAGAACTGCAAACCTTCTCAGAGCACAGCATCTCAGGACCATAAAGAAGCATAAATCATCACTAAAACAGTAGAAAACTAGGCCCCCAGACTTCGTGGGTTTCTACAAATCATTTTTACCTCTTTCCCAGGAGAACCACTTATGATACATTAGAGTTGGAAAAAGGAGAAAAAAATTCTTGGTGATTACAACTCTGGTTAAGTCACTGTCATTGAGGGGGCTGGTATGCTTGAACTATTTTGCCAAGAGAGTAGTTTCAATTCCCCAAAGGCAATTGTAATACTCCAGTAAACAAAATGAAGGCCTGCACACTAACCTAGCATGATTGTTGATGGGAGTTGCAAAGACATTAAATATGCTTTATTCCAACCTGTCAGAGGACTGTTGTTTACTCCATTTTCACAGCCTGCCCTCCTTCAGTCTGATCAACATTTGTTCATTGGGATTATGGCCAATATCCTATGGGCTGGAAAACAAGCAAGCTGCTGGCAGATTGTTGCATTTTTCTTTATCTAGTTGGAGAGCCCAAGCAATATACAGATATCTTGCAAATGAGTTCCACCCAAAACATAGGTTAGACTAAGGCCATAGGCTATCATTTAATATTTTCAGTTGTCAAATTACTTCCAATGACTGAAAGCATTCACCTTGTTACTGAGAAGATAATGGGATGATCTTTAAGAAATACCTAGTATGAACACCATTCATCATCCTTTTTTTTCCAATGACTCCTTGTAGGGCACTGCCTAGACAGGCAGCTAGCCCTAAGGCCTTTCTGGCCCGATTGGAGGTCTGAGACTCATTCCCAGGGCAGTAACCTCTGCCCTACATCCAGGAACTTCTGGGCCTCGAGCTTAGCAAGATAGTGCTGGTGTCCCCTCCTCTCCTCAGACCCCTTGACACCTGATTGGTTATTTCCAATTATCCAAATTATCCAGAGGCCCTCCATTGGGCCATTAGGGAACAAGTCCTGACTGTTGCCTTTTGGGATGCTTCATTTGCATCTCCTCCCCGATAGGCTAAGCCCCAATCACCTGACTTAGCGTGGCAAGCTCTGATTGGCCAGGTTAGGGAACATAAGGGTGGTGCATGGAGCATTTGGGGTCCATGCCACCAACCCTAGAGAGAGAGCTACAATAAAGAGCTGCCTAACACCCAGAGAGTTGGAGTCATCCATCAGAGCCAAGAATCGAGGAGCTGCCATGGGCATAAATCTCTGAGCCTGCCTTTCTCAAGGTTTCTCAGAGTAGCTGTGGGCATAAGCCTCTTCTCCAGGTGGCAAGGCTCTCTGGCAGCCCTTACCAACCAGTGGATCTTCAGTGGCTGGGTCCTGCATCCCACTCGAAGCCTATGGCTGGTGGGAGTGAGACCAGTGGAAGGTGACACCCCACAATTCATTCATTCTCCAAACACTTTAGAGTCTCCAGTGCATAGGGATACAGAAATGACCGATTTCTTATTCTCAAGGTGCTCTTCATGTTTTGCATGGGCAAATATGCATATAAATATACAGAATATAGTCAAGGTTCAGTCAGGTAAATATGTCACATTGCTAGAGGTCCTTGAACTGAGTCTTGACACAATAAGTCAGAACTCAGAGGTAGGGCCTTCCAGACCAGGCCAACACATGGGAGAATAAGCAATACCTACTTGGGTAAGCGAAAGAAATTCTGAGTGACTGAATGGTGGGGTAAGGCATGGAGTATCAGAAAGTATGTTGAACAAACAGGAAAAAGCCATATTAAGGTGGACCTTACATGACATGAAGGGGCTTCAGCTTTGTGCCACATCAAAGAGAACTATCAAGTTTACTCAGTACCACTTGAGATAACACCCTGAGCTGAAACTGAAATAACCTGTGTTCTCCTTGTTTACACAGCTTTCTCACTTCTCATATCAGTCAGGCCACAGGATTTCAACTCCAAGTATTACAAACAAAATGAATCATTTTTTTCCAAACAAGGAGAATTTAATACAAGACATTATTTACATAAGTGATGGAGAAGAAATCAAATCGACAAGGAAGTTATCCAAAAATTAGCAACAAAATCTCTATCTGGTGTTACTAGAACCCAGAAACCAAGAATATCTCATTGGAACTAGGACGTGGCAGGAACATTGCCACACAGGGCTGGAAGACAGAGCAATGGGGTGCTCCAGAAGTAGCTGAAACCACATAGGAGGTGAATGTGCTGCAAAGATGCCACTAGATAGAGAAAGAAATTCACTGGCTTCTTCCCTTTTCTCTGGCTTTCCTCTTGTTCTTCCCATTGGTCAGACATATACAAGAGCTAAAAGCAAGGGGGTGTTGTAAATGTATTTGTGGCACAGACCAGGGCTGGAGAGTTACAAGAATGAATATGAGAAAAAAACAAAACAACAACAAAAAAAAACATCTAAACCACACAGTCCACCACGTTTTCACTATACTTAGCACTCATTGAACTCCTCTGCTCATATTTAACTCCCAACCCATGACAACCTCATTCTCCCAGTTCACAGATTATTATCTGTAGAATAACTCTTCTGCATTGAAAGAATATGCTCTCAACAGCTTCCCAAGTGAGAAAATGTAAATGCCTATCAACTACCATTTCTGTATAGAGGTTGGGTGTCTCATATGATACACAGCCATCCCCTTCAGGTTATCACAATGACTTATTAACTAATTTTAAAAGTTGTCTTTACCCACATTTTTGGAACAAAATAATGGAGGAAAAGAAACAGATAAATAAGAGAATAATGCATACATAACAACTATGCATGCTGCTATAATTTGTAACTGGTCATCAGATGTAGTTAATATCTTTTAAACTGCTTTGTTGAGCTACAGTTGGTGTAGGATAAAGTGCACGTAGTTACAATATGTAATTTGATGTGCTTTGGCATATGAATATACCAAAGAAACCATCATCACCCTAAATTCCTTCAAGTTCCTTGGAAATTTCTCCCTCTGTCCCTTTCTGTCCTCTTTCCTCCAGTCTCAAGTGAGCACGGATATCCTGTCACTATAAATTAGGTTGGAGAAGGACCTGGCAATCCACTCCCAAGGCAATCCCGAAATAGTCAGCCATTGAAAACTCTATGAGGGTCGCTATGAGTCTGATACCGACTCGACGGCACCTAACAACAACAACAACAACAACAGCAACAACAACAACAACATAAATTAGGTTGCATTTTCTAAAAATCTACAAAATGGAATCATACATTATTTTGTCTGGTTTCCTTCATTCAGCAAAATTATCTTGACACTCATCCATGTTGTTGTATCAACAATCCATTTCCTTTATTATTGAAAAATATCCCATTACATAGATGTAAACTACTTGTTGTCTATTCATCCAATGGTGGATATTTGAGTTTGTAGTTTGGGGCTACTAGAAATAAAATTACTATGAATGTTCATATGTATGTTCTTATATGGACATATATTTCCTCTTTATTCTGTGGTAAATACCTTGTAAAAGAATGGCTGCATCATCACCTAGAAATATGTTTAACTTGTTAGGAAACTGCCAAGCTCTTTTCCAAATTTGTTCTATAATTAAGATTGCTCATTTACTCCCTTGAACACAATGTTACCCTTATCCTAAGCCAACAATTTTGTCAGTATTCTTCAATGGGTGGGATATTCCAAACATCTATTCTGAGATTTCTGCTCACTTAGCTTTCTGTTGTTACTGAGTTAATACTGTTTTCCATTGACACTTACTACTGTATATGAAATTACTGAGAGACCCTAATGAATCCACTAAGATTCAGACTTTGAGTTTTTACCTATTCCCATCATATAAGAGCAGCCTGATTTACTCTTACTAAACAGAATTAATTACCAAGCCAGAACAAATCACCCTACTTTGTCTATTGTTTCAATAGCATGAGAAACCCAAAATAACTCTAATTAAATAGAACAAGTGTTGTGTCTGCTGGTGGAAATAATCCTCCTTAGGGAAACAAGACCTCTAACTGGGAATAGAGACGGAAAACAAAAATTCTATAAATGTGTCAGTAGGAATTATAATGATAAAGTCAACTCCTACATACACTTCTGTACCAAGATTTGTGAATTCTAGCCATGGGAACAGAAATGACGTACATTTGTCCTAGTTTAAAACAAATGTCACATCCTAAACTTGAACAATTTAAGCTTATATTCAGTGCCCTTAGCTAGTGTCAATACTGTCTTCAGTTGATGGCCCACCGTTCTACCAAGCCACCTGCTTCTAAAAGAAAAAGAATAAAGATTTGCTGTTGCTGTTAGGTGTCATTGAATCGGGTCTGACTTATAACAACCCTCATAGGGTTTTCAATGGCTGATTGTTTTTCTGGATTGCTTTGGGAGTGGATTGCCATATCCTTTTCCCATATTTGCAGTGCTGGAGATGGAAACCAGGTCCTCAGAGAGTGCAGAGCAACACTATACCAACTGAGCTAAACTCCAGCCCCAAGAATAAGGACAACACTAATGAATTCGAGAGGTACTTCTTATGCTGTGAAATGAATTCATCAGTCAAAAGCAATGCTGATTTATGCTATCATAATAAAGCCCATGGATAATGGTGTATACAAAATATTTCAGGCATATAAAACAATTACAAACCAATTAGGATATATTCCATTAAGCATAAATTGCTGCCCCTAATCCATGATAGGGCTGGGATTTAGCTCAGTTGGTAGAGCGCTGCGCTGCAGTCTCTGAGGTCCCGAGTTCAATTCCCAGCGCCGCAAAAATGGGAGAAGGACCTGGCAATCCACTCCCAAGGCAATCCCGAAACAGTCTGCCATTGAAAACCCTATGAGGGTCGCTATGAGTCGCATACCGACTCGACGGCACCTAACAACAACAACAACAATCCATGATGGGCTGGGATTTAGCTCAGTTGGTAGAGCACTGTGCTGAAGTCTCTGATGTCCCGAGTTCAATTCCCAGCACCGCAAAAATGGGAGAAGGACCTGACAATCCACTCCCAAGGCAATCCCGAAACAGTCTGCCATTGAAAACCCTATGAGGGTCCCTATGAGTCAGATACCGACTCGACAGCACCTAACAACAACAACAATCCATGATGGGGAAGGAGTCAAATAGAATTAAACTTTACCAGGGGGTTAACTTAAGACTGATGGTGTCATAGTACCATACTAGTGGCTCAGGATTGGCTTTTGCTGTTCAGAGATTAAGCATTCAGGGCCAGGGTAACCATATCAGCCTAATAAGAGAATTCCGTTTTGTTACATCCATGCAAAGTTTCCTTCCCCTGGCTTAGAGAAGAGATGGACTAGTGTCTACAGAATATGTCCTTTTATCCACCTGACTGTTGAAAATATGTCTACATAGATATCCTTTGAGGAACATTAATGTGGAACACAAATGGGCTCATGCTACTACATGAAGTCATGCATGTAGTGTCTCCCAAACCTCATCATTACAAATCTTTGAATCATATTTGTTCTGAATTATTGAACAACAACACAAATCATTAGTCATGTCAATGAAATAAAATACACCATACCTCAGCTGACATCTACATTTTTGCAAAATAGATAAACAGATGTACTATTTGAAGTTTAACCCACTTATAGGATTTTCTTTAATAACTCTTTTCAAAGCCTACCTCAGTGGATCTTTGCTGTAGCAGCAATAATGTTTGGATGATTCCAGAATGTACAGATTGATCTGTAAATGAGCCTTGAGTTGTTTTATATTCCATCAACTGTTCATGGGAATTCCCTGCGAGGCCAAAAATAGATGTGTAGAAATCTGAGACACTTCTCATATATATTTCTTTTGCCTCTCTGACATTTTAAAGCTCAGTCTCACATATAGTGCCTTTCATTGATGATGGATTGCTACCAGACAAATCCAACTTTATGGCTTAGTAAACCAACTATTACCAAGTTCATGATGGCCAGTTCAGAAGTCACTGTCATTTGTTGTCTCATTGTCATGGAGTCAATTTCCAGAGTTTAGTGGTCAGTGAATTACACAAGCAAAGGACAATATTGTTTTACTCCCAAACCCTAAGAAGCTGTACTATAATTTTTCTGACTGTCCTGTGGTAGATACACTGCAACAAACATAGTTACCACAACACAATAGCATCTACTAGAACCTGAATGTCAAATAACAAAGCCTAGACATGCAGTAGAGACTTTTCTTTGTCTTTGCCTTCCTAAAAACTAGTGATCATATGTTATACTTAGTATATGAATCAGAGCAATATACCAGATATGGTTTGCATTGTCTCTGGATTCCACAAAGATTCACAAGGCTTATATGTACCTTTTTCCTAGGCAAGAAATCCAAGATACATCAATTTGTCATTCATATTGAATTGAAAGTTTTTGAATGAAATGAAGTTTTCTTCCAGTCTCTAACACACAGTTCTTGCTAATTGGTGTTCATCAGAATCATTTACCATGTAATTAATTCTGTAAGAACATAATGCTCTGTGAGATGTACAAATGCTGATTATGCTAGTACAAAAAGTAATAGAGTAGGTATGGCTTTGAGGTAACACGAAGAAGGTATACTATTATCCCTCCCAAGTAAAACAAGCTTCTTGTAGTTGTTGAGTCTTTATTAATTTTGGGGGGGAGAGGGAATAAAGTATTTATCCAAATTTAATAGCTATATGCCACAAACCAGGAATTGTTCTAGCAAATATATCATACCTGAGACATAGTTATAGTGGAATTACTACTTGATTAAATTTATTAAAATTCTCAGTCCTGTTTAAATACACACCAGATTTTACCTGAGATTAGCAGTCCAGTTAAACATGAATATGATAATAGTCATGGTATGAATTAGGTAAGTGTCTCCTAAAAGTCTGTAAGTTAAAGTCAATAATGGAACTATTGGGAGGTAGCAGGAATTATAGGAGGTAAGGTCTTATGAAAAGTTCTTAGGCCATTGGGTCCTCAAGGGGAATTGTGGGACACCAGCCCATATTCTCCCTATATGCTCCCTAGTCCTGAGGTCAGTAATTTGCTCTGCCACATGCTCCTTGCCATTGCTATCTGACATGCCCATCAGAAGCTCAAAGCATCCAGTCTTGGACTGGAACCTCTAAAGCCGTGAGGAAAAATAAACTTTTTATAAGTTAATCATCCCAGATATTTAATGTAAAGCTGACTAACACAAACCATAATCTGCATCCTACAAATCCACAATCCCTATAAGTGATGCTTTTAATTTACTATTTCAGTTGGAAGATGTACTTCCAGGGGCTTTTACTAGGTTCTTCCTAACACAGTAGCCCCCGCTCCATGATTCAGGGAGTCACTGTAAGGATTTGACCATTTTCCACATGTCTATTCCTACTCTGTGTGCAGTTATACCACTGTGGCATCCAATCTCATCAGATCTCAGAAGCAAAGCCCGGTCAGACCTGGTTAGTACTTGGATGAGAGACCTCCCGGGAACACCAGGTGCTGTAGGCTTGGGAGAAGAACCCAGCAACCCACTCTCAAAAAAACCAATCAGCCATTGAAAACTGTATGAGTAGCAGAAAAACAGTAACAATACTGTTTCACCTGTTGTATGTATGGTCACTGTGAGTTAGACACTGATTTGACAGCACCTAAAACAACATTTCTACTCTGCATTTAGAAACTGTAAAAATAACCACAGATTAAGCACACTATAAGATGAATTGAGTCCCAATCTCCATTTACTACCACCTTCCACAAACTCCTACTCTGATCACTAGATTAAAATTATTTCTGTGGGAGGGAACAAGTATTAGCATTAATTAAGAATTCATACCTAAAAAACTCTAAAATTCCTGGATTTTTTCCTTTCCTCTTTGCACAGTCATTCTGATAAATAATTTCAAATCTCTTTAGAGAGAGAAACTTCAAAGATGATTTACAGTATATACTTCTAGAAGGGTTCCAGAACCTTCTTCAGAGGAACATAGCTCCCTCCATAGGCTCCAAATCTGTGAACTAGCTCATGTCTGGAAAAAAGAAGAGAGGTTGTGACTTCCTATTGCATTTATGCTCAAGATAATTTTCTGAGCACTTTACCTACAATTCTCTGGTTACACAGACAAAATAATGCTTTGTTGGGCTATCATTCTATTTCATACCTAGGGAAACTATGATCAATTAGCTAGCATCAAAGATCCCTGCTGATAAAAAAATCTTGATTGCCACTCAACCATCTCTGTTTATTATGATAATCATGGTCATTTTGTCTCTGCCAGTAAAGTGCTACTGCTACCTGATACTTGACATTCCATGATCACATATTTCTTTTGAAATCATTTCATTTCAAAGTTATCATTTCTTATTGTCATCCACTGACAGTAGAAGGAAGTCAAAGATATTGGAGCTAACTTTATTAATGCATTTATCAGTGATTTACTAAAGGAAGAAACTTCTGGGTTCTCTTATAAATAATAGAAAGAGATTGAGTAGGTTGAATATAATAAATGCATTCCAACATTCTCATCTTCATATCCTTTTGCAAAATTCTAGGGAAAAACTGGCATCTTATCCTTATTCCATGTGTTATTGTCAGGTGCCATCAAGTCAGTATCCAACTCACAACAACTCTACATACAACAGGTGAAACACTATTGACAGTGATTCTCTGCTGTTTATATGGTTTTCAATGGTGGATTGATTTTGGGGAGTGGGTTGCCAGGCCATCTCCCATGCCTATAGCACCTGGTGTTCCCAGGCGGTCTCCCATCCAAGTACTAACCAGGCCAAACCCTGCTTAGCTTCTGAGATCTGATGGCATCAGATGCTGCAGGGCTACAGCTGCAGGCTTATTCCACATAGGTTACTATTAACTCCAGTGTGTCAGCCAACCAGTCAAGCAAAGTTTTAATATAATTTTCAGGTGCTTAAACCAGCACACTTAATCTAGACTCTTTTTTGTTTTACCAGTGCTTAGAGAGTTGAACCTAAGACCTCACAAAGATTAGGTAGGTGCCCTACCACTGTGTTCCATGACCATCTCCATTTTTATTTTTTATTTTGAAACAGAGTCATACTAAGCTATGCAGGCTGCCTCTGGCCTTGAACTGGTGATCCTCTTGCATCAGCCTCTCAAGTCACTGAGATTACAGGTGTGCACCACAGCACCCCGCTTCTAGTAAATACATCTATTTTGATGTTGTTGTTGTTGTTAGGTGCCATGGAGTCAGTGTCCGACTCATAGCCACCCTATGTACAACAGATGAAACACTATTGTCAGTGCTTCTCTGCTATTCATAGGGTTTTCAATGGCAGATTGATTTTGGGGGTGCCCAGATCACCAATGAGGAAACAGCTCTCCTGCTCTTCTCCCCCGGACCTTCGGTGAGGAAAGAATGCTCTCCCGCTACAATCACCAAAAAGGAAAGAACCTGCTCTCCGTCTGATCACCAACGAAGCAATAGCTGTCTCCTCGTGACCACCAAGACCACCAACACGGGTGTTTGCCCCTAGAAGGCAAAAGAGCCTGAGGCTTTTCCTTTCTCCCGTCCCTGCCAGAGTCCCAAGGGCTGCAGGAGTCCATGCCCCTCACCTGAGGGTCCCGAGTGAATTGTGTTTAGTATCTGTGTGAGCAGTGGGGCCGCCTGTCGGAAACTCCGGGCCTGACCGGGAGTTGCATGCTCCACATAGAGTTGGGGCTGGGTCCACATAGGGTTGCTGGGTCCTTCTCCCCTCTATATTGATAAACACTGACAAATCCTACATTATATTAGCCCTCTCATACTTCCTTATGTATATTCCATATCCACAAGTTTTCTAAGTGGCAATATGTGCAATTCTTTGGTACATAAAAGGAGTGTGAGTGAAAAATATGGTGAGGCTGGGCACAGTGGCACACACCTGTAATTTTAGCATCTTGGGAGGCTGAAGAAGGTAAACTGCAAGTTCGAGGCTAGAGATAGCCTATCTAACTTAGCTAGACTCTGTCTCAAAAAATATATATATATATGGGCTAGGAGTGCAGCCCAGTGGTAGTACTCTTGCAAAGTATATGTGAGGCATTGGGTTCAACTCGTAACTACTGCAAAAGAAAAAAAAAGCATATGTAGATATAAATTATAGCAACCCTCTCATAGGGTTTTCAATGGCTGTTTCAGATTTGTTTTTGGTAGTGGACTGCCACATCCTTCAACCATCTTTGCAGTGATGGGGATCAAATCTGAATCCTCAGAAAGTGGAGAGCAGCACTGTACCAACTGAGATAAACCTCATCCCATGGATAGATATAGATATACATTGTTGTTGTTAGGTACTATCAGGTCGGGTCCAACTCTTAGCAACCCTATGTACAGCAGAATGAAATTCTTTCTGATTCTGTGCCAGGCACATGATCTTATTTATGTTTAAACCCATTGTTGCAGACACTGTGGCAATCCATCTGGTTTTCCTTTTTTGTTGTTGTTAACTTGGCACTCTCCCAAATATGATGTCCTTCTCCAGGGACTGGTCCCTCCTGACTGCATGTCCAAAATAGATAAGATGCAGTCTAGCTATCCTTGCCTCCAAAGAGCACTCTGCTTGTACTTCTTCTAAGACAAATCTAAAAATCTTACTAAAGATTTTACTGAAAGAAAGAAAGAAAGAAAGAAAGAAAGAAAGAAAGAAAGAAAGGAAAAGAGTATTTGAATCTATGAAGAATATTTTGGTGTGGATTGCTGGCAATGTGTCCCTTAGTGTAATAATTTGTTTTTAGTTTAAACATTCACTATATATCTATCATTAAAAGAAGGTGGAAGTAACAAACAGAGTCATTATACAAAAAAGAATTGATGGATGGCCAGCCATTTCATGAGGCTGCATATGATAGGGAACCAATGGCACTGAAGGATCTTTTGCCACAGCTTTTTCCAAAGCAATGCATCTTTTGATTTCTTGACTGCTGCTTCCATGCTTGTTCGTTATAGAACAAAGCAAAGCAAAACCATGGACAATTTCAATCTTTTCTCCATTTATCATGAAGTTGCATACTGACCCAGGTGTAAGGATTTTTGTTTTGCTGATGTTGAGGCACAATCCATACTACAGGCTGTGTTCTTTGTTCTTCATCAGTAAATGTTTCAAATCTTCACTTCAGCAAGCGGAGTTGTGTCATCTGCATAATGCAGATTGTTAATGAGTCTTCCTCCAATACTGATGCCATGTTCTTCTTTATTTGCTCAGCATAGAAATTGAAGAGATGTGGTGGAAAGGATACAGCCTGACACATATCTTTCTCAACTTTAAACCAAGCAGTGTTTCCTTGCTTTGTTCTAATGACTGCCTACTGGTCCATGTGCAGATTCCTCTGGTATTCCCATTCTTCACAGTGTTATACATAATTTGTTGTAATCCACACAGTCAAAAGCCTTTGCATAGGCAGTAAAACATTGATAGGCATCATTCTTATATTCTTTGCTTTCTGCTAATATCCATCTGACATCAGCAATGATGTCCCTGGTTCCCAGCCCTCTTCTGAATCTGGCTTTATTTTCTGGCAGTTCCCTGTCTATATACTGCTGCAGTCACTTTTGAATGATCTTTAGTAAAATTTTGCCTGTGTGTGACAAGGCAAACAGAAATAGTTTGATAGTTTCCACATTCAGTTGCATCCCCTTTCTTAGGAATAGGTACAAAAAGGGATCTCTTTCAGTCAGTTGGCCAGCTAGCTATTTTGCAACATTCTTGACATAAATATATTAGTACTTCCACTGCTGCATCTGTTTGTTGAAACATCACTATTAGTATTCCATCAATTCTCAGAGCTTTGTGTATCAGCAACTCTTTCAAGACAGCTTCTACTTCATCCTATTTTTTTATTATACCTCATCATTTATTTGGGAGAAGGACCTGGCAACCCACTCCCAATAATCTGCCATTGAAAACCCTATGAACAGCAGAGAAGCACTGACAATAGTGTTTCACATGTTGTATGTAGGGTTGCTATGAGTCAGATACCGACTCGACAGCACCTAACAACAACAACATCATTTATTTATTCCTGAGCCAAAACTTGCAATTCTGTCCTAGACTGTTTGCATCTGACCCTAGTTACAGATCTAAAAGGAATGAGAGGTGTTTCTAGAGAGTCTTAAGAATAGGCATCTCCTTTCAAGGCATTTTCTGCAAATGAATAAATTATAGGCTCTCTAAGAAAGGGAATATGAGCCTCGTTTAACATGATTGCATTTGATGGTAATAGAAACTTGGGGATAGAGTGTGTTCAAGGTTTTTAAGTTCAGCTGCATCTTCTCAAATATCCCCCATCCTAACTCTCAGGGTTCCACTCCTTAAAATTAATTGCTTAACACGAACATAATGAATTGGTGACTCTGTATTTTCAAATTGCATAATAATTCTGTACACTTTACATGGTTCTTATTCTCAGCCATGATTTCTCTCAATAAAAAAATATTCTAAGCCAGGCACTGTGGCATGCACCTGTAATCCCAGCAACTCCAGAGGCAGTGGCTAGTATATCTTTATAGCACAGACTAGAAAAGGGATTGTGTGGTAATTGATCTGAGAACAAATAAGCAAATGACTAACCTGCTTCCAAAAAAAGAGAGCTTGCCATCACTCAATCTGTAGTTTTAACCAGGCCAACTCAGCAGTAGCTAGGATCCCCTATGCCAACCTCACACAGAGAGACAGGAAGACAGAGTGGGTGGAGGAACCAGCTTTAGGATCTCTTACTAGGTCCCACATCTTAAAAGTCTCATCTCCTTTACACCATCACATTGAAGACCAAGCCTCTAACACATGAATCTTTGAGGAACAAACTACATTCAATTTTTAACCTTAAGATGCATTGAAAAATATAACATTATACCACAAAACCATCCCAATACTAGAATTATGGAACTTGAATTTCAGTTGCAGTGATTCATCTCTCTGGAACATAGTCTACTGATCTCTAGAACAGATTAGAATAATTTGTAAGCCCTTTGCATGTATTTGTTCAACAAATATCTTTCCCAAGTGTCTTGCTAACTAATATTATCTAAGATCAAAAGATACAATGATTCAGCAGTATATCTACTCTTGTTTCATGAAACCATGTATTATGGTATTTAATCAAATAATTATATGAATGCATATTTAATAACTGTTCTAAGTGTTATGAGGGGCTGGGATTTAGCTCAGTTGGTAGAGCACTGCTCTGCAGTCTCTGAGGTCCCGAGTTCAATTCCCAGCACCGCAAAATGGGAGAAGGATGTGGTAACCCACTCCCAAGGCAATCCCAAAACAGCCATTGAAAACTCTATGAGGGTCACTATGAGTCAGACTCTACTCAACGGCATCTAACAACAACAACAACAACAAGTGTTATGAAAGAGAACCGTGCTTTTTTTGTGAAAGGGACTTGTTCCAGGTAACAGTCAAAGAAGGAATCCATGAAGAGATCACCCTTGATGTGTATGAGTTCAATAGAGCACGAGATAAAGTGAAGAGTGTCCAAGTATGCATAAAAGCTCTGTAGCTGGAAGGACATGGCATAACTCTAAGACTGAAAGAAGAAAAATGTTCCTGGAGTCAAATTAAGGAGAATGAGGGTATGGTGCATTCCTACACTAAAGGGCTAGAGAGGGGCTAGAATCCAACAGCAACAGTGTACGTGTTACTTAGCTTTTTGTCACTGTGACAAATGGCTAAGAAAAACAATTTAAAAGGAGGAAAGATTTTGGCTCGTGGCGTCAGAGGTTTCAGTCTGTGGTCTGCTGGCTCCTTTACTTTGGGCATGAGGGGAGGCAAAAACATCATGTAACAGAATCATGTGGCTGGGACTACTCACCTCATGGCTGCCAGGAACCCAAGAGTGACAGACACAGAAATGGGCCAAAGGCAAGTTATAACTTTCCGGGTCACGCCCACCAATAACCTACTCCCTTCAGCCCAACTCTGCTTTGTACTTTCCATCACCTTCCAAAATTGCCTCATCAGCTGGGAACCACGCCTCCAACACATGACTCTAGGGAGGACATTTCATATTCAGATGATATCAGTGCATGTGAGGTATTAGTGTTTTTATCCTTAGAGCAATGGAAAGTCTTCAAAAGGTTTTAACCTAGAAAGTAATATGCATTAATTTGAGTTATGAAAAGATCACCCTAGCTATGTTTCAGAAAATGCATTGGAAAGGAAGTAATTATTGAGGTAGCTTAGACTAGGTAGAAGCTGATAGAGGTGATTAGTATATATAATTCAGTGATGTTTTTAAAAAGAAAAATACAATAGGGCCTAGTGATGAAGGGATCAGGACAAGAAATTAGAGTTTTCAAAGATGATTCCTAGCTTCTGGCTTGCCTATGTGGATGGATAGTACAGGAATCTGTACTAGATGGCATTACTGATGGCATTTTCATAAAAACGGAATAAGGAAAAGGAATAAGATACAGAGTAATTCTTAGTATATTCCCAGATATATTTGATTTGGACCAATTTTATTACTTAAGAAAAAGTGTCAAATGGATGTGTGAAATAAAGGAGCAATCTGGGCTAAGAAAACATATTTAGGATTCCCCAATTGAAGAGATGTTAATTGAAGATACAGACCAGAGTTAGATTGCCTAGAAGGAGTATATATAGTAAGGAAATAAATGTACCAAAAGTGGAATGGAATTCTATCAGACAATGATTAGGTACAAGGGGTTGAATGCAAAACAGAAATAGAAAATGAATAAGCAGATATATTGGGAAAAAAATCCCAAAAAAGTGTTGGGTCATAGAATTTAAAGAACAAAAAGTGCTGAGGAAGGAGACTGTGTCCAAACCTCGTGAGAGACAAAGAAGAGAAGTGAAAGTGTCCTATCAATTTAGTGTAAAGGATGCTATTGGGGACATAAATGAGAGCAATGTTAATAGAATTACAAGATCAAATGACAAAATGAGGTGAATTCAGAAGCAATCTGAAGGAATTTGATTATAGAGGAAAGCAAAAGATAATACAGTATCTATGGGGGAAAGCGGTTTCTTTTTGTTGTTTTTCATAAAACATAAAAGAAACAAGCATGATTAACAGTTGCTCAGAGTGTCTGAGTCTATTTTGTGCAGAATACCTGAAACTGGGTAATTTGTATAAAGAATGGAGAATTATTTCTTACAGTTCTGAATGCCATAAAGTCCAAGTTCAAGTTGCTATCTTGCTGCATTATCATATAGTGGAAGACCAAAAAGCAAGCTGTGAAAGCCGGACATTGAATAAAGGAGACAGGAGAAGAATTGACGCTTTTGAATTATGGTTCTGAAGATGAATGTTGAACATACCATGGACTGTCAAAAGAACCAACAACTCTGTCCTAGAAGAAATGCAACCAGAGGGCTCTTTGGAAGCAAGGATGGCGAGACTGGATCTTATGTATCTTGGACATGTGATCAAGAGGGACCAATTCCTGAGAAGGACATTATGTTTGAGAGAGTGGCAGTCAACAAAACAAAGGAAGATCGATTCAAGAGTAAGATCTATTGACACAGTGATTGCAACATTAGGCTTAAACATAAAAAATATCGTGTGTCTGGCACAGAAACGGAAGGTGTTTTATTCTGTTGTATATAGAGTCACTATGACTCAGACCTGGGTCAATGGCACCTAACAGCAACAATATGAATATTGCTGAATGAAGTAAGTCTACTACACAGATTTTAGAGTTAAAAATCTCAGTGGAACTTACTTACTTGTTAATAAGCAACCTTAACAACAAAAATAACCACTGCCTAACATTGGCTAACACTGTACAAAGACCTTGGGAGTATTATTGTCTCTGCTTATCACAACTGAAGTTGTTCAGAGGCACTTCATTAAAAAAAAAAAATAGCCTGTATAGCTTCACAAAATTGCTGTTAAAACTACAAAGAAAAAAGAAAAAGTAACCACAGTTTTCACCCTTACATCTGGTATGAATGGCCAAGAAACTTAAATGAGAGTTTTTCTTAACTTCAATGTGTTATAGGGCAATAGAGATTGTGCAAAAATATGTGGCAGATAAAGTGCTTGATAAACTAAGACCTATATAAGTGAGTCTTGGTTTCATTGATTTGTAGCTTCCAGTTACTGAAATTGCCCACTGAATTATGCCAAAATTCTCCTAGCTTCAGATGCTCACTAATATTTGCTTAAAATACTAGCTTTCTTTTTAGGTAATATTGGCCATAAAACATTACCATGACAGCACAACGTGAGAGTGATCCTGGCAGATTTCACCCTTATAATACAAATTAAAAGAAATCTTCCTAACAGACAATGAAGGACAGTGTTTTGTACTACTTTGCCAATTGCTATAAAAATCCATAAAGCTCCATCTAGCTTGAAGCTTCCAACTACTGACAAATTTCATTAAAATTAGACTCCAGAGTAAGTAGTAATGGAACTGTCCAAGTATAAGGATGCTGCCACTGAAAATTGGCTTCTAAAAAGGTCAATGATTAAAGATGAAGTGTAGAGATGTGAGAAATTTGCTGCCAAGGCTGCATCTTCAGTTATATAAAATATTGTAATTAAAGGCCAGTGAGGTTAGAAAGACTTTTATTAAATAATGTGATTAAAAACTAATAAGTTTATAATTCAGTCCATACTCAGAAAGAATATTCTATGTATTAGCTTTCTATTGCAGGTATAACTTAGTGACTTTAAACAACACAAATTTATTATTTTTTAGTTCTTTAGCTTATGAATCTGACACTGGTTCCAGAGGGCTAAAGTCAAGTATTTAACAGGGACCCCTTTGTTTCTGGAGACTCTAAGGGGACAGTTTGTTTCCTTGCTTTTTCCAGCTTCTAGAGGTGACCTGCATCTCTTGGCTATGGCTCCTTCATTCATCTTCAGTGTCAGGAGCAAAGCATCTCTGAGAATGTTCTGATCATGTCTTTCTCTGACCTCACTTTTGCTTTCCTCTTCCAGTTTTAAGGACTCTTGTGATTAATCTTCCATCTCAAGTTCCTTAAAGCCATTGCATATGAAAAGTCCCTTTTGCTGTGTAAGGTAACACATCTACAGGTTTTGGGAATTAGGACATAGACATTATTCTCTCCACTAATGTTGGCAAAGTGGATGGACATGTTTCTAAAAGAAACTTGCTACTGAAAGTTTTCTATTTTCTAAGTCTACCAGGTCCAAAGATGAGATTTATGTAAAAAAAAAAAAAAAAAAGTAAAGGATTTTTTCCCATAACTATGCAGTATATAAGATAATCAGATGACTTGTCTTCAGTGACAAGAATGTCAAATACAAAAAAGATACCTTTGGTAAAATGAAACTAACTCAGAAGATATGAATGGGTGATTGAAAACCTATCTGGAATGCCCACAGGATGTCATGCATCTCTTTTTCAGGAAATTACAGCAGGAGAAAGAACAGACAGAGGCTATAAAAGAGTAATGAAAATGTATTTTAATTAAATTATTCCACAGTAAAACTAAAAGGAATCTGAAAGAAACAACTGATTATTATCATCATGCATCATGAATGGCCATTGCAAAAAATTATTTTGAGATAAGAGCTGAGATGCTTACAAATTGTTCCACCCTGGCTCCCTCTATTCCATCCTTCTCAAACTTGTTTTTTCTCTGTCTCACAGCTCTCTGGCTCCTTCCAACTTCTTTTATCTTATCTTATTGGAAGTGTAATCTGAGTGAAGATTCATGTGTTAATTAGCTTTCTGTAGCTGTGAGCAAACACCTATGAGAACAACTTAAAGAGAGGAATTATTTTACTTGGGCTCATAGTTTCAAGAGTTATCAGCTCATCCTGGTGGAGAGGATGTGCACAGAAGCTACGTCACAGAAGCTCACCTCATTGGTAGCCAGGAAGCAGAGACAGAAAGAGAGGGTGCCTGCAACAGCTGGCTTTCTCCCTTTTCCTCTTACTCAGTCCAGGCCTCCAGCATATGAATTGGTGCCACCCACATTCTGAACGAGTCTTTCCTCTTGGTTAATGCTCTCTGGAATTACCCTTGCAGACACATTCAGAGATGTCCCTTACTAATCCAGGTGCTTTTCAGTCCAATCAAGTTGACGGTTAAGATTAATCATCACAATTCAGGTTCATCAGGACAGTACTTCTAAAGCATAGAATATCAGTGAATGTCACATCACTGTAGGTTCTACAGTTGGCATTAAAGCAAACTGTGACTACAGGTGCAACACCTTATGCCTTTAAGATATGTCAGATTCCAAGAGATGCAACTGCCAGGAAAGCTATGTTTCCAGGAAACCATATTTGGTCATCATAATGTAGGTATAAATTGGCTTTATAAAAAGCCTACAGCATTAAGTGTTCACATTTTTTTCAAATAAAATATTGAGTCATGTGGCCTAAAAAAGGATGTTTCATCATTTATACATATAAATGAAAAGTGTTACAAACTCATAAAAAATAAATTGCATTTGGCTGCATAGTGAATAAATTTACTTTATTGAAAAATAAAATGATAAGAAATCAAGACAGTCCTGGAAACATGAGGATGTATGGTTACTATTATTTCTATCAGGTAGGTAATTTAAGGTGCTATGTAGTTGTAAAGCTCACAATTTATTTTGTGCCATGTCTACTAGTGACTCAAAAGCTGCAGGAATAAGTACTTTATTCCATGTGAAATCATGTGAACTGAGTATTTGGCTAGCTTAATTGTCCCAAGAGTCTGGTTCAGTAGTTCAGTGTCTGGCACACTAAATGCTCAAAAAATGTAAATTGAACAAATGAACAACTGGATGAACAATTTAAGATTAGCCTTACAGAAAGCAGGCGGAGTTTCATTTTTGCCAGGACTGAGTGAAAATCTCATAAGATTTCCCTAGAAGAATGACATATTAGGACATTTAGTCCTATGAAGAAAGACTCACTTATAATAAATAATAGCTAATAAAACTGATTTTATCAAAGAGTAGCAACCTGTTGAGCCCAAACTGAACTCCTTGGCTGGGAGGGATGTTTTGGGCCAAATGAGAAACTGAAGAATGCACAGCAGGTCTGACATGTTTTATTCCAGGGTGCACCTGTCTGTGTCTGTTCACTGTGCCATCACCCATGGCTGCCAACTTCTGCATGCCCGGGTGCCTCTCCATGTCCCCTAATGCAATCCAGACTCTCTGGTCCTCTATGTGCACCCCAGTCCCCCGCTGCATGCCCAGTGCTGGCAGAGGGGTTTCTTAAAGATTTTACACAGTAGTGGTTCATTGCCAAGACCATTGTCCAGTCATATCACGTTTACATGGGATTACACTGTACTAACACTATACACCTGTGCCAGTCCCTGTCCCGTTATCTCAGTCTGCTTAGACTCCAATATCAGTCACCCTGACCTGACCTAAGACAGTCCAGTGAATCGCCAAAAAAATGCTGTGTTGTTTTTTTTTTTAATAAAAGATTTCTTTGCCAATACCTACACTCCCATTAGTTTTCAAGATCCTTAAGAATATCTCAGTCTGATTTTGGTGACTTACCATTTTAAAACATCAATCTCATATTCAATTCATAATTGTCTTCCACTACAATCCCAGATAGGCTAATGTAGCAGCTCCAAAATTTGTAGCAAGAAGTGGAGAGGAACCCATGAGGTCTCTTCTCTCATGCCATTCCTCTCTGCATTTGCTATCATTACTCTACTGAGGTTGAAGCATGGATGAGGGAGAGGAAAGAGGACATTCCACGAGAGACTATTCATGGTAAATTGGCCATCATTGTTTTTGCTTCATTTCTCTCTCTCCATCAAATGCTGGAAGGTATTTCTGGGTTGATGACTGGAATCACCAAGGGTTTCTCCTGGCGCAATTTCCTGACAACAGGCTAAATGCCTTGAGTTCAGAAGCTGCTTTCTCTCAAGTCATATCCCTGGTGACCCACCCCACATTCCCTTATTGTTAGATTACCTTCACCCAATGAGTGCCACCTGGAAAGGAACAATGATTGAAAAAGTTAAATCCTCAGCTGCTACTCACTCTCAGTCAGATTCCACACCTATATTCTTATTCATACCAGACACACATAGAGGCTCCACTCTCAGATTTTCTGTTTCAACTTTGTCACATGACTTTGACATTTTTTCCACATTCAAGCCTGAAGAACAGACGATCTATCAGCTCAGTGACTGAGCATTTTCTAATATTATCACCCTTAGTCCTTGAATTCCATAGGGAAGGGGGCCAGGGAAGGCCATTTGGGCACTCTCAATCCTATGGGAAGGTGGGAGAATGGGAGAACAAATCACCATAGTCCTGCCTTCTTGAGGATAGAATGGTTACCACTCTATACAACCCGTATTTCCCTAAAAGGTAACATCTCATCCTCTCTGTAGAGCTAGTTTATAAATGTGGATGTAATAAATGCATACATGGGGAAAGGGAGGTTTAGGCACGTTCAGCCCATTAACTGTTTTTCTTACCCAGTGAGGGATACCCAGGTTAAGACATGCTACATTTAAATTTTAAGGGAACTAATGCCCATTATGGGAGAAGGACCTGGCAACCCACTCCCCCAAATTAACCAGCCATTGAAAACTCTATGAATAGCAGAGAAGCACGACAAAAGTATTTCACCTGTTGTGCATAGGGTTGCTATGAGTTGGATACTGACTCAACAGCACCTACCAACCAACCAACCAGTGCCTGTTATTATCACTTATGCCTACTAGTCAAGTGATCACGGTTTAACAGAATTGCAATGCAGAAGGCTTACTGTGTGGTCAGGCTTTCATCTTACACACAGTGCTTTACATATATTAAGCCTTTTTATTTTCCATTTTTCTTTCAACAACTCTAAGAACGAATGCTATGTTTATGCTCATTTTATAGCAAATTCGTAACAAATTTTTCTATGTATTATTTTGCATCAGGTAACCATACTACTTGGTGTTTAAGAAACAAGTTAGATTCTTTTTAAAAATTAATTTGGTAAATGTATATTAATTCCAAAGATATTATCATCATCTTACATTATGATGAAGTCAGCATTGTTATTAGTCCTCTTTATAATAATTTTCTCAATTTTATCAAGCCTGTAAGTGTTAGAACTAGAACTATGTGTTCTAACTCCATGGCCAGTGTTCTATGATGCTGGGCTGTTAATGAGCACTTTTACTTTTCTTCTTTTGCAGTTCAGGTTCTGTGATTCTTCTGTGCCAACACAACACCTATACCATATACCAAGATGTATATGGACACACACACATGCACACACATACACACTACATTAAATAACAAAAGAGCAACTGACTTCATCCACCAAATACTGGTGAAGCTTCTCCATAAATAAGAAACTGCAACTATCATATCATGAAATATCCTTGGGCTTCTGTTGCCCTGGCTGCTTATACATGGACGATCTCAATTCAAAGGGAAAGCTAACTGGAGAAAGGCTAACCGGACTGCAGAAGGAATTCCATTTGTTATGCAAATATCTTCATCCCATTCTATCAAGATTTATAAATATGTTATCCTATGACTTATGGTCACTTGGCTACTATATTCTAGAGTATTTTGTAGTCCAATAAATACTCTATCTATACATTTACTATATACAAGTTTGGAAAAGGAGCACTGAAAGAGGTTCAGGTAGCTTGTGAACCAATGTGGAATATTGATGCTGAAACAGAAACTCCAATAGAGACACAGATTTCCATGTGTTGCATGAACTACTTCTCATGGAGAGACATAAAGAGAATATCTATATATCTATTCACCCCAGAGAGAGAGGACACAGAGAAACAAAAAAATATCAAGTCCACCTTGGCAAACCATCGGGTTTTTTTGGAATTGCTTACCAGAGTGTGGGTGACTCATGTACAACTCTTATAGGCCCTATACCACTAGAAAGAATCCCTCTAAGAAGTCCAACCAAGAAGCCATGCCTCTAGTCAATTATTTGCTTCTTATATAGTGGTGGGAGGAATGTTGTGGAGGGGGCCTCCTTTCTCTCTCCATGAGGGGTGCCAACAGGCTTGATCTCATGAGGACCTCCTGAGGGTTTAGTGAGCTTCCCAGTCCCTCCACAAGGAAATGCCAATAGGCCCCCTACCATTATAGGCCTAATTATCAACCGTAGGTTTAAGTTGATTTTGTTGCCGAAGTCTTTTGGAGGTCACCAAAGCTATTTACTTTTATGACCACATCCAGCTCTCAGGAAATAGTCACATTACACCATGACATGGAGCAGAAAGGTCAGTCTTACTGGGCAGATTCCTTATGTGTCTGTCAGCTTGTTGTACTGTGGGGGCTTGCAAGTTGCTATAATGTTGAAAGATATGCCACCAGTATTTCAGATACCACCAGTGCCACCCATAGCAAACAGGTTTCAGCTGAACTTCCAAACACAGACAAGAGACAAGGACCTAACAGCCCACTCTCGAAACAATCAGCCATCGAACACCCTGTGAAGAGCAGAGAAGTACTGTCAAGTATAGTGTTGGACAATGAGCTCCCTAGGCCGGGAGGCATTCAAGAGACAATTAGGGCATAGTTGCTTCCTCAAAGTAGTGGTTGTTGTTAGGTGCTGTCAAGTTGGTGTCAATTCATAGTGACCCTATGTACAACAGACAAAACACTATTGTCATGCTTCTATCCTATTCATAGGGCATTCAATGTCTGATTGTTTTGTGGGAGTGGGTTGCCAGGTCCTTCTCCCAAGCCTATAGCACCTGGTGTTACCAGGCAGTGTCCCACTGAAGTACTAATCAGGTCCAAACCTGCTTACCTTCCGAGATCTGATAGGATTAGACACCACCGTGGTATGGCTGTAGGCAGCCTCAAAGTAGAGTCGATCTTAAGGATGTGAATGGAGTAAAGCACTTGGTACCTTCCTTTGCTGATCTGGCATGACTCAAAATGGGAAGCAACACAGTGGCTCCAACATTTGGCTCAAACATAAAAAGATCATGTGCATGGCACAGTGTTGAGTAGTGTTTTGTTCTATTGTACTTAGGATTGCCATGAGTAGGATCCAACTTGTTGGCACCTAACAACAACAACAACTGGATAGATAACAGGAATCCTGAAAGTACTGGAAATATCTCCCCTCATATACAGTATTCAAATCCATCCTTTCTTCCTAATTTATGAAAATGTTTATACACTTTTACCAACTATTATGGTGAAATACGCAATGAAGAACTAAATAACTGTTCACCAATCAGCTACTAGTGAGAAGTTTTAAAATTAGCAACTTCATCTTATCAACAGCAAAAAGATTAGTGAAGATAGCAACATCTGACTTGGAAGGGAAAGGGATTGTTAATAGGAAGACTTATACCACAATGTTCATTACAGCATAACTTGTAATGGTAAAAGGCAGAAACACTCTAGATGCCTATCCAGGGGAATATAATACATTATCATGGAATTTCTGAGAGAACATCACATAGCAGTAAGTGTCAATGATTGAATTCATATATGTCTTAAAAAACACACAGCTAAAAGAAATCAATTGCCTGCTATTAAGTTGGAATTCCACCACTTATTACCCGTGTAGCTTTGTGCAAGTGATTTAAGGTCTTCATGTCTCAACTCTTTCCTCTGAAAAAATGGAGAAAATAAACACTTATTTCACAAGATTATTTTCAAGAAGCAAGGAAGTAATGCATGGGAGTAACTTGATCATATTAATTATTCAGTAAGACATTTGTTACTATTTATGGAAACATAGATGTAGAAAAATATAATATTACTGGAATTCATGATATTGGATGCCTCTACCATCAACAGCTCATATCCAGGTTCAAACTGAATCTGAAGAAAATTAGAACAAGTGTATGAGAGCCAAGGTATGACCTTGAGTATATATCACCTGAGTTCAGAGACCATCTTAAGAAAAGGCTTGGTGAGTTAGCCATTAATGATAGAGGAACAGATGAGTCATGGCATGACATCAAAGACATCACATGAGGAAAGCAAAAGATTATTAAAAAGATGACAGGAAAAAAAGAAAAGACCAAATTACATGTCAAAAGAGTCACTGAAACTTGCCCTTGAACATGAAGCAGCTAAAGGAAAAAGAAAACATGATGAAGTTAAGGAATTAAACACAAGATTTTAAATGGCAGCTTGAAAAGATAAAATCAAATATTATAATTCTTCTATTAAGACAAATCAAATATATGAAAGCAAAATGCAAATGATGATGATGCTAAATAACGATGGTACTATGAAAACCTGAATGCCATAGAGTAGAAACAACCCAAAGAGGAATATGGGAAAGACTGAAAACAAACTTCACATTTTGACTAGGTCTACCTTATTTTAATGAGGCTCAGGCATGGGAAGGTTTCTAGATTAAAGAAGGCAAGAAGGAAGACTTCAGACAGAGTGATCAGATGAGCCTAAAAAAGAATGCTTCTGAGCCTGGCAGCAGAGCAAGCTGACCTGGACATCAAAGGACAGACCATGAACCCAGGCTACACAGAATAACATCACTGCTACCTGCTTTAAAAAGAGTCAAGACCTGGAGAGAGGGCAGATGATTGGTTGAGATAATTGGATTTGGTGAAGACTTCCAGACTTGTGGACATCAATAGGGTATCAACCATAAAAACAATCCAAGAAGGCTGAGAAGTGTTAGGCAGCAGAAATCAAAAACCTCTGTCTCTAAGAATATGATTATTAAGATTAGGAGAAGCAGCAATTGGGCAATAAGTGGAAGGCCACATGGACACTGGACAGCCATGAAGTCAAGGAGCAAGAAAAGCAGCAAGACTAACAACCTTGAAACCCTGATGTACTTACAGAGGCCATCTTATCCCCTCCACAGAGCCAGATTGTGTCTAGAGCTTAATGGCGGTTTCAAAGAGCACAGTTACAAGGATCAGAGGAAAAGGTACTAGGCTGTTTCCATATGAGAGCAGTTTAGAGAGAGAGAAGTTGCTGCCCTCCTGCATTCCAAGCTCATTCCTTCTTTGCACATCGCTCCACTCTCCCTTCACTTCTCCAGCCAGCAAAAGGACCACTTAGCATTGCTGGACAGATGGGAGGTTGTTTCAGAAGCTTTAATTTGAAAGTTGGGTCAATTATTTTACCTCTTTATGTTTCAGTTTCACTCCTACAATTGGGATTATAGCATCTATTTTAAAAAGCTGTTGTAAGGATTAACCACGATAATATATTTAAAAAGCTTAGCAAAGTCAGGCATAGGAAAATGCTGATTAAGCAGCATCAGTATTCCCAACACTCAGTTGTCATTTAGTGGGCATTCAGTAAATATTTGCTCTACTACTTAATCCAATGCCTGCAGCCATACCAATGTGACATCCAATCCCGTCAGATCTCAGAAGCTGAACAGGATCAGGCCTGATTAGTACTTGGAGGGGAGACTGCCTGGGAACACCAGGTGCTGTAGGCCTTAGAGGAGGACCTGGAAACCCACTCCCAAAAAACAATTAGCCATTGAAAACCCTACAAATAGCAGAGAAGTTGTTAACAATACTGTTTCCCCTGTTGTATGTAGGGTCACTATGAATCAGATACTGACTCCACGGCACCTGATAACAATAACAACTTAATCTAATATAATGTAAATTAAGTTGCAGTCTTTAGGTAGATGATTCCTAGTAGAAATATCTGAACTAATCCAAGTGTCTTTTTTTTCCCTCTCCATGTAAGGATCTGTTGTAAAGAATAAGTCCTTTTAATGATTCATAGCTTTCATGGCCATGCTTTCACCTGGTGACACTGAACTTGAAGATTTTAGTGTGCTTGCAGGGTTGTGTTACTTATTTTCAATGCCTGCCGTTATATATGGACCAGCAGAATATAATGCTACCACTCCTCTTCGTCATGTGGAACACAGGGACCATGGTCCAGTTTTTCACAAAGATGACCCAAAATGTAATGACCCATATAGTTACACAGATATAGTAGCAATAGTACAATTAGATCCCAGAACCCATCTCCTTGTGATATTCTGTATTTACCACTTTTCTTGCTATGACTGTGAATTCACATACATCCAGTCCCTGCAAATGCATGTCTTCTCAGCAAAACATTTAAACCAAAATCAACTGGCACATATGATTCCAAGCACTATCTAACTGGCCTCTGGTGTTGTTGTTGTTGTTGTTGTTGTTGTTGTTGTTAGGTGCTGTCGAGTCAGTATCCGACTCATAGCGACCCTCATAGGGTTTTCAATGGCAGACTATTTCAGGATTGCCTTGGGAGTGGATTTCCAGGCTCTTCTCCCATTTTTGCAGTGCTGGGAATCAAAGTCGGGATGTCAGAGACTGCAGCGCAGCACTCTACCAACTGAACTAAATCCCAGCCCTGGCGGTGTTGTTAGGTGCTGTCAAATCTGTGTCTGACTCATAGAGACCCTACATACAACAGGCGAGAAACACTATCGCCAGTGCTCCTCTGCTATTCATAGGGTTTTCAATGGCAGAATGTCTATTAGGAGTGGGTTGCTGGGTTCTTTTCCCAAGCCTACAGCACCTGGTGTTCCCAGATGGTCTCCCATCCAAGTACTAACCAGGCCACACCCTGCTTAGCTTTCGAAATCTGATGGGATCGGATGCCACGGGGCTATGGCTGCAGGCTAACTGGCCTCTAAATGGCTTGAATGTATATCCAATTAGAAAAACAAGCCACCCCAAATATGTATGCCTTTTTTTTATATATGTGCACATCATATATGTGTGTACATATTACATATGTATATGCCAATTGTTGTTGTTAGGTGCCATTGAGTCAGGTCTGACTCACAGTGACCCTCATAGGGTTTTCCATGGCTGATTGTGTTAGGATTGTCCAGGGAGTGGGATGCCATGCCTTTCCCATTTTGTGTGGTGCTGGGGATCCAACCCAGGGCCTCAGAGAGTGCGGAGCAGCATTCCACCAGCTGAGCCAAACCCCACCCATACACCAGTTAAGTCAGCTTAAACACACATTGTTTATTTTTAATAAAAGTCAATGTAAGGTGGGTTGGAATTTAGCTCAGTTGGTAGAGCACTGTGCTGCAGTCTCTGAGATCCCGAGTTCAATTCCCAACACCACAAAAATGGGAGAAGGACCTGGCAATCCACTTCCAAGGCAATCCTGAGAAACAGTCAGCCATTGAAAACCCTGTGAGGGTCACTATGAGTGGGATACTGACTCGACAGCACCTAACAACAACAACAATGTAAGGTCTTATTTCAGTGGATTTTCTTTATTATTTTTAAAATAATTTGGCCATCATTTTGGTGTGGTTGAGCTATAGGTCTGCCATTTTTTAATTGTTTTTTTGTTTTTCAATCCATGCACTTGCTTTAAGATTGTGTGTCCAGAATTAATCAACAAACAAGCACAACAATGACCAGTCCCTGCAGAAAGTGGAACTCTCATCTTCCCTTAAGCTACCCTGTAGACCAGGTAGGATCATCTTACAGTGTGACCAAATGAGTGTATCAGTTCCAGCCTATATGTTAAATGTTAATGAAGCTTAAATTATTTTTTATTTTCGCTAAAAATTGGAATAGAAGTTCCAGTATTTTCTTCCCATGCTCTAAAAGATTTCCTGCTCACTTCATTGACTACACCCTCCTCTCCCCTCTCTGACATAATTGCTTTACCTAAGGTAACATATACATCAACTGTGTGAAAAAAAATTTTGTTTTGAATCATAAAAATAGTCTTACTGGAGTTCACGTAAAAATTATCTAAGAATCTCAAACTGAAGTAACACTGAATAACATAAGTAAAGACTTCTACATGTGCTTGTGAAACATGCGCCCACACACATGGAAAAAGAGAAGCTGGGAAGAATAATGTTGCCTTAAGCCTCATCATTAATGGAAAAAAAAAAACAGAAGAAGTTTTGCTGGAGCAGAAGCAATCAACTAGCTATTTGAACATCCTCCACATGCATCATACTTGGAATGATGTACTGGGTCACCGGGCTTTGCCTTGGCCTGTAGTGTGAGACATTGTGGGGTATTTATGGTGTGTTTACATCTGATCTGTTTATCAATGCCATCCTCCTCAAACCAGATCTGGTTGTACAGACTCATGATTTTCACAGAAGTAGTGGTAGGATGATAGATGGAGCTTCAGAAAGGGGGCCACTCACTATCTCCACTGTCATGTTTCAGTGACAGATGCCAGCTCTGAAAGGCTGTAAGTAATCACTCATAGTGTTGCCTTAAATCATCTTGTTGATTAGGAAAATAAATTTATAAGCAATGAACCAACACTTAAAAATTCTTATTCTTTAAGTCTTTTCCCCAAAAAAGACTTTACAATTTTGAGAAGTAAATGCCCTACTTTGCATACAATGTTCTCATTTTCCACCACTTCCCCAGCCTTTCTAGTTTCAAAGAATGAGTAAAATATATTTCAGTGTTTCATTCCTACCTGGGAAATTTATGAATACTTGTAAAGAATATCTGGAGTTTATAGCCTCCATTTAAATATAATTTTCCATTTCTGCAAAATTCAACTATTATAAGGATTTATTTGTAAGTTTGTGAGAAAGCCAAGTAATATCACTCTAGAAAAAAAGAAGCAACATAGATTACTAATAAAGTGCTAATTTCTGTGGGTAGTTACACATGAGACCACAAACATTCTCCAATAACCTGAAATAGAATTGAGTCAGCCCCTTTGGATGGAAGCTAAGCTACAGAGTGCCAGAATGCAGATTGTCTTTCTGTCAAACCATGAAATGGAAAAAATCAACCAGGGCAGAAAATGAGATGCCAAATCATCTGAGAGATAAAAATGATCCTCAGACCAGAACAATATTGATTATATATAACATAACCAAAAACCCAAAATGTGTCTATATGAATAGACTTTGGTCAGTGAAGAATTTTAAATAAATAAAATCACAGAAATATATTTCTAATTCCAAACTCCATTGTTCAGGATGGGTGTGGTAAGCAAAATGTGAGCAAGATACGACTGTGAGAGGTGAATGTTTCTGTTGTAAGAATGTCAAATCTACAGAGTGCAGTGTCTCAAAGACTTTATTCAGTGCCCAATTCTTACCCTTGAATTTTTTATAGTTTTGCTGAGATGTGGTTGTATATCACAATAGTCACTCATTATAGCTGCACAGTTGAATGATTTTTAGTAAGTTTATACAGTTGCACAATCACGAGAGAAAGCCCGGCTTTAGAACATTTCTATCACCTACAAAGTTTCCTTGTGCCCATTTGCAACCAATTTTCTGAACTCACTTTCAGGTCTAGGCAACTATAATAGTGCTTTCTATCTCTACAGATTTGTCTGTTTTTTGGAAATTTCATATAAATGCAGTCTTTATATTGAGCTGCTTTCATTCGGTAAAATGTATTTGAAATTTATCCATGTACTTGTAGGTATCAGTAGGCCATTTAAAAAAGTGCTAAATAGCATTCCACTTTATCTACTCCTAAGTTACTTGATATTTGGACTGCATAAATAAACTTTCATGAACAGTCTTGAACAAGTGTTTGTGTGGACATATACTTTCATTTCTACTAGGTGGATAGCTAGAAATGGAATTGCTAGATCAGATGTAAGTACATATTAAACTTTTAAGATGTTAAAGTGCTTTCCAAAGCAACTATAAATACCTAACAGAGATGTATGAGGATTTTAGCGTCTCCAAATCTTCCCCAACACTTAGTATTGTAAGACTTTTGGATTATTGCCACCATCTCTATTGAGTCTGTGGAGACATTTCATTGTAGTTTTAATTTGTATTTCCCTAATGAAAAATAACATTTAGCTTCTTTTCATGTGTTTATTAACATTTGTATATCTTCTTTGGGAAATACCTATTCAAACATGAGGTGCATTTTGTAATCTGCTTGTTTTCTTATTATTGAGTGATAATTATTCTTTCTATATTTTAAAGAAAATTCCCTTATCTGATATGCAGTTTATATTTTCCCTCAATCTGGTACTGACTTTTTGAAGATTAAAGTTTTTTTTTTAATTTTGATAAATACAAATTGATGAATTACTTCTTTTATTGATGTTGTTGATGTTGTTGTTAGGTGCTGTTGAGTCGCAATCCTACTCATAGCAACCCTCATAGGGTTTTCAATGGCTGACTGTTGCGGATTGCCTTGGGAGTGGGTTGCCAGGTCCTTCTCCCATTTTTGCTGTGCTGGGAGTTGAACTCGGGATCTCAGAGACTGCAGCGCAGCGCTCTACCAACTGAGCTATATCTCAGCCCTTTATTGACATAATAGTTGCTTAATCCAAGGTCACAGAGATTTTTCACCTACATGAAATTTTTCAGAAATTTTATGGTTTTAACTCTTAAATTAAGGCTACTCCATGCTGCCCACTCTATGCTGGTCAGAACCCAGAGCCTTGCTTTTACTAGGCAATGCTCTACTATTAATCTCAACCCTCAACACCCTATAGTACATTTTGAGTTTTTTTTGTTGTTGTTGCATATGGTATAAAAGAGTAAAATTATTTTCCGATCTATATATACAATCTTCCCAGCTGGAAAGACTGTTATTCTCTCTTTTATTGAACAACATTAGCATCTTTGTTGAAACCCAATTAAACATTAATGTAAGGGTTTCTCTCTTAATGTAATTCAAATCACAGTATTATCTAATGATGACTCCTCACATAAATCATCCTTATCCAAAGGAATGACTGTTGAAGCCAGCATGAACATCAATGTATAATTCTCACTTTAAATAAATTAACTGAAACCCCAATTCATGCATACTTGGTAAGTCCACTTAACCTGAGTTGTTGAGCTCATGAAGCAAAGGCCCTAACTGGGATAAATTTTTCAAAGTTAGCACAAATTGGGGAGAACAGTTGGAATCAGTCATCTGTCTCTGATATCATGTTACTGAAAATTCCAAACTTTAATCATCTATGAGTGTTTGTTGAGTTTGTTGTGAAAGGCAGTAGGACAAAGCCAAAAAAATGTAAAATGGGTCAGTATTGCACTAACACAAGCCTCCGTGACCACTGAGGTTGTTTGTGTCCAAAATCTGCTATGATTAGTGGTGTCTATACTGCACTAATCATAAATATTTTAAATATCACCACTGAACATACTCAACAGTTCTCTGTCTTTCATGAGCCAATAGTCTAGTTGAAGAGTTCAGACAGCTGAATAGTTAAAATATTCAAGGCAATAAGTGATATGCTGGATTCAAAAGATTGAAAGAGGAAAGATCACTGGTATTGTTAGCAAATGAAGTAAACTTCTTCTAAGTCCTATAAAACAAGTTTTTAAAGAACATCATATAAAATTTAGGCTTTACAAACTTAAAATTTATCAATGTCTAAGGCATTCTAAGTAACAGTACCTGGTGAAATAGTTTTTAAGATACTACTGATGGCTGCCACTGATCAACTACCTGTAAATACCAGACTAGGAACTGTACTACCTCACGATGCAAGGCTATGATTTACCTGCCCTCTACTCCTTACCACTGACCTAATAAGAAGAAGATATTATTGTAGCCATAGGCCCAATTTGACCATTTTAGATACAAAATAAGGCTACAAAGGGGCAACACTATTCTAAATTAAATATTCCAATTCCCAGATCTATAAAGAAAATTTTATCCTTCTTCAAGCTTTGCTACCCTAAGGTTTTCCTAGCACCCCAGGAAAATCGTATGTGGATGATGAATTAGTCCTCACCATTGCCTCTTGTCCCCTGCATTCATCCAGGAGAGGGCTATAATTCAGTCCTAGATGATAGGAGCAGTTATCATGATGGCTCATCTTTGCACAGCCAGTAGTGTGGACTCAGTTCTCTCCTTGATATTCTATCACTGTCACTGATGAAGCTCACTGTGATCTTGGATCCTCAGTATTCATCAGGATACAAAAAATAAAAATGATGCTCCTATACCCATCATCATAATGGGCCTGGAGCCCACTGCATTAAGCAGATGCATTTTCCCAGGTGTGATTATCCTGTCATGAAAAGAAGGAACTAAGGACCTGGCCACATTCTGTGTCAAAATTTAAACGTTTTCCAAGACCTCTCTACTCAAGCCTTGGATTGCTGAAGAAATTCACACCTCTCCCAATGCCAAAGGCTACCACATTTCTTATTCCAGGATGAGTTACTGACATACCAATATTTGTTTTGGGGGAAAATTCTAAAATTTCCTGTCCTCATTTAAGAGCTAAGAAAAGAGAGATAAGTAAATTGCCAAAGATCACATGGCAAGCATAAAATTCAAACTTAGCATTTCCAAATTTCCAAGCTGATTTTTTTTCATTCTGTATTGCTGTTTACAAAATCTCTAATAACTGAAGAAAAGTCACTTCTGGGTAGATTGGTCACAAATGGCATAAATGTCTTCCTTTGCCCTCACAGACCATCTAGCCAAACCAGACTTAAAGGGAGCTGGGAAGCAACTTGCAGGGCATCTCCTCTCAGAGGTTCTAGCCTGAAAGAATCTTTGTGTAAACCAGAATGTGTGCTGTTAGTAAACAACCCAAAGCTATTTATTAATTGAAGGTAAACAAAAATGCTGTTGAGTTTGATTCTGCAAACAAGCTCATAGAATCTAACACACAAAGATGGTATTTTAGGTAGGGAAAAAAAGAGAGAGAAACATTCCAATGTTACCTTCCTGCAGTGGAAAAGCTCTTGTCAGGACGACAGCCACAGGGCTCATGGGTGTGGTTCTATCACTAACTGAGTTCCTCCTCAGCAAGTCATTTTTTTTCTCTCAAAATACTTACTGGTTTGTGCTAGTCTTTTGGATTTGTTTTTAGATCTATATTACCTTTTTACCTTTGATACCTGAACTTGTCAAATCTTAACTTCTGAGAATAATCTCTTTAAAAAATACATTATTTCATTAGATGAAAACTTTGCTCACCCTATCATTTGAATTTTCTGGACATAAATTTTATTAAGTATTCTTATACAAAGTTAAGATAATAAACTAGAATGTGCTATCATTATTATAAAATCTATGCCTAACCTAGAAATCCTAAAAAATCACTTAGTCTCTCAGCCAAACCAATAATAATAACTTTCTGCTTAATTTCTATGAACTTGCAGCAAAAATTAGAAGTTAAAAGAACTTGAACAGAGACATTCACAGTAGCACCCGCCTGTAATCCCAGCAACTAGGGAGGCAGAGGCAGGAGTATAGCAGAGGTAGCTTGTGTAACTTAGCAAGATCCTGACTTAAAATACAAAGTAAAAAAAAATGGCCTAGGGATGTGGCTCAGTGGTAGAGTGCTTGCAAGAAGCATGCATGAGACCCTGGGTTCAATGCTTGAGTATCACATACACACAAAAAAACTTGAACATGCAAGCAAACGTAGCACAGTTTATATAAGGTAAGTTATAAGACATTTCAATTTAGATTCTTAAAATAAAATAAGTAATATATTTGTCTCCAGGTGTACCTGTTTCTCTCCAAGAATTCAAAATTGAGATGATAGGAATCTGAATGAAAAGCCTTTTCTGAACAGTGAAATACAGCTCAGATTATTTTGTGTTGATGAAACATTCACGGTGATGGGTGGAATTCGCAATATTCACTGGAGAACCTTGCTCAGTTGACCTAAGGAGTTGGAAGTATCTATTCTGAGCTTATTGTACTCCATGAATATTTGTTTCCATGTTTGTGTGATACAAATATAAAAAAGGAAAGATTTGTTTTTCCTTCTCATGTTTTAAAATATTTGATCATGGAAAGACAGGTTGGAAAAAGTGTTATGTTAGATATTAATAAGCACGTACACAAATATGTCTGCTCAATGAATGTGAGCATTAGTGCATGTATATTTTTTAAGTGTGAATTTTATCTATGAAAATATATCTTTATAAAATAAATTGCATTTTTTCCTCTGGAAAGAAAACTGGGGGAATTTATTTTTAAAGATACAACTTAAGAAAAAGAGTAAAATGCAACCATCCCCATCACAGAGAGTGTCAAGATCACTCTGACCTTTTATGTTATGCTCTGGCAGGAAAATGGGATGTGGTTCAGGACCAGCAGAGTTGGAGGAATCCTCATTCCATAGCAAGATTTCTCTCTGATAAACATAACCATCATTTTCATTTAGTTAATAAACCCCTTTCCTACTTTTCTCTTTTACCTTTGGGTTCCACGACTTCTATAAATTAAGAGCTACAAGATCATGGTGATGAATGCTATGCGCATCACTTTGAGAACATATCCTAGAAAGGAGTTCTTTAAGTCCCAGCATTACAAATACAGAAATCCTAATAGCATCTGTTTCCAATAATGTACTCTAAACCTGGTAGATTATAAATTGTCTATTTTGGTTATACTAGGAAAGAATACATACATTTATCTATAGAATTTACATTAAATTGGCCATTGTTTTTAGCAACTGATGGAGAAACTAGGGTGCAGAAAGTTTATATAATTTACTAGAGCTTACAAAGCTGATGATAAAACCAGAAATAAAAACCAAAGCATCTGATTCCTATGCAAATAAAACAAATCAAATGAGTCAGTGCAAGTGAGTCAGTGCAAGTGATTGTGTATATGTGTGTGTGTGTCACAAGTTGTCACCTCCAGGGGTTACTCAAGAAATATTTGGTATAGAAATTATAAACATTATTCAACTATTAGCCTTTCTTTGGAAAGTTAAGAGTATCACAGAAGAACATCATAACTAACCTTATGAGGGTTGCTATGAGTCAGACATGACTCAATGGCACCTAACAACAACATAATAAACATTGCAAAGGTAAATCATGAGAGATATAAGGTGGTATAGCATTTAGATTGGGTGCTGAGAACATGCTTAAAGACTCTGTTAAGTTATATGTTACTGTTCTTGTTGTTGTTGTTGTTGTTGTTATTAGGTGCCATTGGGTTACATCTGACTCATTGCATGTTGTTAGGTGCTGTCAAGTCAGGTCCAACTCATAGCAACCCTATGTACAACAGAACAAAACAATACCAACACTGCAATGCCTGGTAGTATTTTTAGTGCATCTTTGCTATTGATAGGGTTTTCTATGGCTGATTGTTCAGGGAGTGGGCTGCTGGGTTCTCCTAAGCCTATAGCACCTGGTATTCCCCAGGTATTCTCCAATCTAAGCACTAACCAGGCCTGACCTTGCTTACCTTCTAAGATCAGACAAGATTGGATACTAGGGTGGTATGGCTGGAGACCCTAAGCTGTGTAGTGCAACAAAATAGTATATATTTAAGAATAAATATATTTAATAGTTATACAACTATATGTTTAAGCTGTATGAACACTATACATCCTTGAAATCTCCTTGAAAGAAGTGACTTTGTATGTGGATGTATATGTGTGTGTGTGTTTGTGGAACTTAGAAGTTGAACCCAGGGCCTCATACATACTTTGCAAATGCTCTACCACTTTGTGGACCTTTAGCCCATTTTTTTATTTTTGTTCTTATTGTTGAGTCAGGGTCTTGCTAGGTTATCCAGGCTGCCTCTGGCCTCAAATTTCGATCCTCCTGCTTCCACCTCCCAAGTGGCTAGGATTACAGTTGTGTGCCCCTGGACTAAGCTCCATTGTTTTCTTTGACTCAGTATTTCCAGCATAAAAGAGTCTCAAGAAGTACATAGTAGGTACCCAGGATATATGCATAAATGAGTGACTGGATAAAGATTCCTAATGTGTCCAGTGTTCTGTTCATTACAAGCAACAAGTATTGCAGTCATTCTAGGCTTTGAACCCTCAGACTAAGTGTGAGAACTAATCATCCTTGCAAACCTGACTAATAGTTTCCAACATAGTTGTTAGGTGCCATCGAGTGAGGTCTGACTTATAGAGACCCTATGTACAATAGAACAAAACACTACCCGACTCTGTGCCATGCCCAGCACTATGTCAGTGCTTCTTTACTATTTATAGAGTTTTCAGTGGCTGACTGCCTTCAGGAGTAGGCTGCCATGTCCTTCTACTAAGCCTACAGCACTCAGAATTTTAGGTGGTCTCCCATCCAAGTACTAACCAGGCCAACCCTACGTAGCTTCTGAGATCAGATGGGATCGGATGCCAGGGTATTATGGCTGTAGTTTATATATTGGGGTTCCTAAAATATCATAACTCTATTCCTAATGAACACATAGAGTCTCTTTTATGTGGACACCATGGAGCCCTGAGGAATGGATTTGTAAATCCACTAGCATTACAAATGCAATAAATGTAATATTCACAGATGAAAACTTTAATTCCATTTTCTCACAAAGCAGGCAGTATAATGATAGAAAATAGGTTTTTTGTTTTGTTTTGATTTGTTTTGTTTTGGAGTACACTTGGGTTAAACCCAGGGCCTCACACATACTTTGGAAGTGTTCTACTACTGGGCTGCTCCTCTAGACCATTTTTTATTTTTTTGTCTTGAGTCAGGATCTCAATAAGTTACACAGGCTGCCTCTGGCCTCAAACTCATGATCCTCCTGCCTTTGCCTCCTGAGTCACTGGGAGTACAGGCATGAACCACTGCATCTGGCTAGAAAGATAGGTTTTAATAGTTAATTTATGACTCTACAGAGAAGCAGTTTGAGTTACATAGAAAGCTTTGTTAACACAAGATCAGACTGAACACCAAAAAAAAAAAAAAAAAAAAGAAAGAAAAAGAAGAAGAAGAAACAAAATGTATTACAAAGAGTAAGAGAGAAATGAAGTTGACAATCTTTCCATATTAACAAAAGTTGAGCTTCTTTTGGTCTTAAATGAAGTCAATATGTAAGGTAAGATTCTAGAACAACATGTCAGAACTGTTCGAGGGTTTCTCTGCCCAGTGCAATCACCAAAACAATTCATAGGTCAGACGGTCCAAAAGTCAATACCCAAGCCTGTATCACAGATGGACCTGGCAGAAATGGCTTTCATGAACCTCCCATACTCTGGTATTTTGCATGCCCTCTACTGATTCACCACATGTGAATCTCAAAGGCTTGGTTTTGGCTGGGCTTTGAAAGCTAGACTATTAGTGTGAGTAATGCTACAAATGAGCAACTGTGGACCTGAGAAAAATGGAGCTCAGTGGTATGGAATGTAAAGGATCAAGAAAGCAGCCATGCTCATCTGGGTGAAATGAAGCAAAAGCACACATGGATGGCATCTGGATAACAGCCCCGAGGAAATGAGGAGCAACCTCCATGGTTCCAGACTAGGTTTCCCTCCTAGGACTGCAAGCTGCTATGTCCACAGCAGAAGTAATGCTCAGGTTACCTCTGAAATAAGATGTCAAATGGCTTAGCACTTAATTGCATTTTCACATCAGGCAAAAAAGGGAGAGAGGGGAAGAGAATGAAATAATAATCTACATATTGATAACTTCTATCCCTTGATAAAAAATCAGGAGCTCCCCAAACTTGGGGTGAGTCTATTTCCTGGAGGAAAATAATTCATTTATTAGTAGGTTCATAAAATTATTTAATAAACTTCATGAAGACACAATGGATAGAACAAAGATTGATTCTCTAAATGTTAATAAAAGCAAAAAAAAAAAAAGAACCCAAGATAAACAGAAAATAATAATTTTTTCCTAATTCCTTTGAGGGGCTAGGGTTTAGCTCAGTTGGTAGAGTGCTGCTCTGCACTCTCTGAAGCCAGCATTCGATCCCCACCTCCACAAAAGTGGGAAAAGACCTTGGCAGCCCACTCCCAAGAATAATCCCCAATCAACCATTAAAACCCTGTGAATAGCAGAGAAGCACTGACACAGCACCAGGCATCCACAGTGGGAAGTGTTTCCTTCTGTTGTACATAGGATCTCTATGGGTTGGACCTGACTCAACAGCACATAAACAACAACAGCAGTTTTATTGAAATGAATGTGTACTCTGTATACTGCAGATTCACGTGGCAAAGAGAAATTTTTTTCTCATCACCGAATTCAAATATTAAGAACTCACTAAAGTATAGAATTTTTTTCTTTAAAAAATGGCACAGAGCATATCTGGGCCTGACATTTAAAGAGGCAACAAGTAAGAATTTTAATGCATAGCAAGTCTAACGAAAACATCCAAAGCGACACAAAAAACATCATGTATTTTTCCTGAGAGAACAATAAAATGAAGTTGTAAACAGTTGGCAAAGTATAATCGATATAATCACATTGCAAATTTTCCCTGGGAGTATTTTCTTTAAAGACAGTTGGGAGGACACTAAATTCCTTTGGATTCACTGAATTACATCATCAGATCACCTCAGGGACCATCTTTAGAACTTTCATCTCCCTAAATTTTGACAAGCGTAGTCATCTAAACTTTTATGGAGAAATTGACCATTCAACCCCTCAAAAAAAAGTCTCATTTTCATATTTCCTTCACATCTTTCAAAATGCTAGCTTGATGGTTTGGTGTGTTGGAAAAGGGGTTGCATTATGTTCCCAAATGTTTAATTAGGCTATCCCATTAACAGCAATAAAAGGAAAGACATGATTATCTCTTGCTCTTTTTTATAGAAAAAATAGATATCCACTAATCCTGAATAAGATCATGAATTTAATTTTAATTCTACTGATTTTGCTAAAGATGAACTTTGACTTCAGAAAAAAGTCCCTATCAAAAAAATTCCAGTAATTTGCATTTATAATTTCCATGTGGAGCGATGCTACCACAATGAGCAGCATTTTGAAATAAAGGAAAGGAAAATAGATTGAAAACATAATTTTCCTTGCTTATATGGCTGAGATAACTTGTTATTCGCATTAATGTTAACCTTTCCATGAAAATCCACATTCTTATCAGGTTTATTTGCATAAAACAAATAAAAGCACTTACTACTAAAGAAGGGCTAGGGTTTGCTGTTGTTGTTAGGTGCCACCGAGTCAAGTCCGACTCATAGCGACCCTATGTACAGCACATCGAAACACTTGCCGATTCTGTGCCAGGCAAACCATCTTATTTATGTTTAAGACCATTGTTGCAGACACTGTGTCAATCCATCTGGTGGAGGGTTTTCCTCTTTTGCGTTGACCTGCCACTCTTCTAAACATGATGTCCTTCTCCATGGATTGTTCTCTTCTGACTACATGTCCGAAATATGTAAGATGCAGTTTGGCCATTCTTGCTTCCAAGGAGCACTCTGGTTGTACTTCTTCTAGGACAGATCTGTTGGTTCTTTTGGCAGTCCATGGTATATTCAATAGACGTCTCCAGCACCACAATTCAAAAGCATCAATTCTTTTTCTGTCTCTCTTGTTCCATGTCCAGCTTTCACAACCACATGATGCCACTGAAAATACCATGGCATGAGTCAGACGCACCTTCGTCTTCAATGTGACATCTTTGCTTTTCAGTACTCTAAAGAGATCTTTTGCCTCAGCTTTTCCTAGAGCAATGCGTCTTTTGATTTCTTCACTGCTGCTTCCATGGGTGTTGATTATAGAGCCAAGCAAAGCAAAATCTTGGACAACCTCAATCTTTTCTCCATTTATTGTGAAGTTGCATGCTGACCCAGTCGTAAGGATTTTTGTTTTGTTGTTGTTTAGTTGTAACCCATATTGGAGGCTATGATCTTTGATCTTCATCAGTAAATGTTTTAAATCCTCTTCACTTTCAGCAAGCAGAGTTGTGTCATCTGCATAACGCAGGTTGTTAGTGAGTCTTCCTCCAATCTTGATGCCGCGTTCTTCCTCATAAAGTCCAGCTTCTCGGATTATTTGTTCAGTGTATAAATTGAGAGATAGGGTGAAAGTATACAGACCTGATGCACACCTTTCTCAGCTTTAAACCACTCAGTGTTTCCTTGTTCTATTCGAACAACTGCCTCCTGGTTCATGTACAGATTTCTCATGAGCACAATTAGGTGTTCTGGTATTCCCATTTTCCGAATTGTTATCCATAATTTGTTATGATCCACACAATCAAATGCTTTTGAATAGTCAAGAAAACATAGATAGACATCTTTCTGATATTCTCTGCTTTCAGCTAATATCCAGCTAATATCAGCTAATATTCAGCTAATATCCATATTTCAGCTAGGGACATCAGCAATGATGTCCCTAGTTCCCCGCCCTCTTCTGAATCCCGCTTGATTTTCCAGTAATTCCCTGTCTATACATGCTGCAGTCACTTCTGAATGATCTTTAGTAGAATTTTGCTGGTGTGTGATATTAATGATATTGTCCGATAGTTTGCACATTCAGTTGGATCCACTTTTTTGGGAATAGGCACAAATATGAATCTCTTCCAGTCAGTTGGCCAAGTAGCTGTTTTCCAAGTCTGTTGGCATGAACATGTTAACACCTCCAGTGCTGCATCTGTTTGTTGAAACATCTGTATTGGTATCCCATCAATTCCTGGAGCCTTGTGTTTCACCAGTTCTTTCAAGGCAGCTTCCACTTCGTCCTTCAACACCATTGGTTCCTCTTCGTATGCAACCTCTTGGAATGGTGGTCATCTATCAATTCTTTCTTTTATAATGACTCTGTGTATTCTTCCCATCTTCTTTTGATGTTTCCTGCATCATTTAATATTT
>VMDO01014503.1:0-54394 GCA_007922755.1 Pedetes capensis | reverse complement strand
TCCAAGATACCTTCTGTTTCCCACAGAGAGAAGGCAGGAGGCTTGGTTCAACATTCCTGCAAATCCATATGCAATGATGGAGTATTAATATTTTTAGTATCATGTATTGCTTTTGTGTATACTTCACAATGTAGTTCATCACTCCACATATGATTTATATGCAAATTAAATACAGCAATAAATACTTTTTAAATTATCATTCAATAGAAACAACTTTTTTATCATTATCGTTATTAGTAGTAGCAATGCTTTTTGCATTATTGGGAACCATTATTAATACTCAATAATAGAAGATGTTTTGTTATCTCAAACATTAACTTCAATAATTATTCTCTTTGATTTCCTCCTCCTTTCTTAGCCTATTTGAAGTTTTGGGGGATATTTCCTATAAACAGTAACAAATATTTTCAACCTAAGAATTTAATTTCTCAGTATTACAAAACAATAGATAACTTCATTGCTTCTTTACATCAGTAAATACATTGAAGCTCTCAAGCAGCAGGTTCCATAGCATATGGGCAGAGAGTTGTGAGACAGGTTTATCAATTGTGATTTGTTTGAAGCAAGAGAAATTAAGATTCTGACTATCTTAACAAGATGGATGTTATAATAAGGTAATTAAAAACTCTGAAAGTCAGTGCTGCTGAGACATCAGGTTTGGAAATTAGATGAAATTGAGGTACCCCAGGAGGAGAGAAAGGAGCAGTAAAATAACAAAAGCTCTGTAAGTAAGGCATTGTTACTGGGGAAAAAATTGATGCTCAACTTGTTCTCAAGATTAGTGTCAAGAGCCTAGCAGGAATGTGCCTTCTCTTTCACTGTATCAGGAGGGTGAGAATAGCATTAAGGAAATTGTTGTTGTTGTTAGGTGCTGTCAAGACTGGTCTGACTCATAACAACCCTGTGTACCACAGAATGAAACACTAACTGACACTGCCATGCACACAATCTTTTTATGTTTGAGACTATTGTTGGAGCCACTGTGTTCTTCTCATTTTGAGTTGTGTCGCATCAGCTAAAGGAGGTTCCAGGGGCTTTACTCCAACCCTGCCTTTAAGGTCAACTCTACTCTGAGGCAACTCTTCCCCAGTTTTTTCTTGATTGCCATCCAGCCTGGGGGGCCAATTTTCTGGCAAGATATTTGACAATGCTTCTCTGCTCTTCATAGGATTTTCAATGGGTAGTTGTTTCAAGAAGGGCTGGGGTTTATTTAGGTCAGTTGGTAGAGTACTTGCTCTGCACTCTCTGACAACCCAGCACCACAAAAACACCAGTGCCAACATTCCACTCCTGAAGCAATATCAAAACAATCAGCCATTGAAAACCCTTTCAGGATAGTGATGAACTGGACCCCAACTTGGCACCTAGCAACAACAACAATAACAACAACAATTATTTCAGGAGTGGGCTGCCAGGTCCTTCTCCCTACTCTGTCTTAGTCTGAAAGCTCAGCTGAAACCTGTCCACCACACATGGTCCTGCTGCTATCTAAGATCCTAGTGGCATAGCTTTCAGCATCACAGCAACATGCAAGTGTCCACAGTAGGACCAGCTGACAGACATGTGGTGGGAGAGTAGAGTGGTCAGAATATTGTGTTGTCTTTATTGCACGTCATTTATGCCACTGTGGTTTGGGTTGGTGACCACCATGGGCCCACATGTTAAAGGCTTGGTTTCCAGCATGGTGTGACTGGGAGGTGGTGGAACCATTAGGAACTGTGGCGTGGCAGGAGATGTTAGGTCATCAGGAGCATGCCCTTGTAGGGGCCAGTGGAGACCCAGCCTTTCCTATCTCTTCTCTTCTCTTCCTGGCCCAGAAGTGACCAGCTTGTTCCTCCACCCACTCCCGCCACGATGTGTGCCTCGCCACCGAACCAAAAGCAATGAGGCCAACCAACTGTAGACTGAAACCCCCAAACCTGTGATCCAGCAGCAGAAAGCTGACTAACACACATGCCATTTTTATCATATCTGGGGCTGCTGTCTGAAAATGCTCTTTTTTACAATTATCAAGTCATATCAGCAAAATAAATCCCTCTGTTTCTTGTAATCAGAGATCACTTTGTAGTGATTTGCATATTTTAGGGATTGAGAGGAGAAGAAGAGTAGACATACACTTGCATTTAGAGAAATGTATATTGGAAGAAATATTGTGGATATATGTAATTAAAACTTAGTCTCTGTTTTTCTAATCTTCCAAAATCAGACTGAGATGGTGAACTTCAGTGATTGCTTTTCGCCCAACATCTCTAAATGCTGTAAAGGCGTCTGTGAGGGAACACATTTCTGTTTCAATCTTTGTTCTCTTTTCCAATCAGGCTTACAAGAGACTTCAGGGGGACCTCGCCTGAGGTCAACTGCTGTTTGCATGCTGTGAGAAGCACCATATGCATGCATACACACCAAGCCTGGGGCATATACTCAACACCATAAACATTACCAGAACCTTATTGCTTCATTTAAAAAGGTACATGTAAGCTCCAGCCTCTAGTGAACTGAATCAATGCATGTGATCTTTCCCCTTCTCTGTCATATATTCCAGACTTTCTCTGAGCATGACTTAACACAGATAAAGAAGTAGGGCATTTATTTATTTTTTATTTTTACCCTTCTGTGCAAACATATGTTGTTGTTGTTAGGTGCCGTAGAGTTGAGTCTGACTCATAGCCTCATAGGGTTTTCAATGGCTGACTGTTTTGGGATTGCCTTGGGAGTGGGTTGCCACGTCCTTCTCCCATTTTGCGGTGCTGGGAATCAAATTCAGGACCTCAGAGACCGTAGAGCAGTGCTCTACCAACTGAGCTAAATTCCAACCCCACAAACATATGTAGAGACCGAAAAATGACCCAGTATATTAACATTAATAATGTGTTTGGGCCAATATAGTCTACCAATTGATAGCATATTAAACATTGTTAGGCATTCTTCACTTTTTTGTGTGTGCCTGAATGGAAAAATTGTGCATATTTACAGAGGAGAACTCTACTGGCAATGGTTGACTTCATTCTACATTATCCACAGCTCAGGCTGCTGTGTCACTCTTCCAATTCATGTAAAGGACACAAGGCATTTCTGTTAAATATAATAAGAAATATTATTGAAAAGTGTATTGTGTTTGGAAAGATTGTTTACTTTCTGGTCACATGTGGGCTTTATCGATTCAGTCCAAGCCTGGATTGTTATATTAGTTGTGCACACTTACTGACACAATTTTCTCTTCTCATTATTTGTGATATTATGCATCCTCTACAGCTCATTTATATTCAGCCTGGGAAATATTCTACATGCTTCCATATATGTCCTTTTGTACCTATCCTATGTTATTACTTGTTTTATAAAATCATCTTAGAAGAAAGCAGAGCAGACAAAGTACACAAGAGCACATCATGGAAATGACTTGCAAATTCAATCTGTCGCCATGCCTACAGGCAGTCATTGTATTCACATATGCACCAGCATGGTCACAAAGGTGGCAGTGGACCTACAGTGAAGGTGGGCTTAATTACAAAAGAAATATGGAAATATCATGAGATCCCCTACAAAAGCCATCAAGAGCCAAAATCGATATGTTCATTGATGATATGAAATTATTTTAAAAGCATATGTAGATTTGGGTGGAATATATTTAGTCAACTCATTTGAATATGCTTCTAGTCTGCATAATCAGGTATAAAAAATGTATGTGGGACTAGAATAGAATAAAAAATGCATTGGTAGATCTATCCCTACTACTGCCTCTGGAAACACAGCTGAAGGTTTCAATCAGATTAGGTACTAGTGAGTCCCAACCCCAAAATAAAAACTAATCTGGCTTCACTTTGTGCATGTCATGTCTAGGAGCTTCAAGGCTACATTTTAAATATCATGCCAAGTGTGAGTCCAGAAGAACTGCTTAAGAACAATTTATGGAAATGGCTGGTAAACATTCTAGGAATAAAATAATAATTATGTTATCTTAAGGAGTTTCTGTGTTGTACTTTAAAGTTACTTACAATTTGGTTTTACCCAGATGATTTGTAATTTGAAAGTATGAAAACACTTAGAATGAAAATATGAAAACACTAGAAGCTATTAGGATAATCTGAACTCTGGAATAAAGAAGGGATATGAATACGTGAATTTCTCCCATATTGCTAATTTATGTGAGATTCAACTTTCAGAAAAGATCTTGGTCATAACATGTCTAAAAAGCAACCCTCCCACACACAGATTATAGCATTTCCACATTATCTCATGCCTAGACAACTAAAAGATAAGGTGAAAAACAAATTATATGGATATATAAGAATGGAGTAAATTTGATACAACTTCATGGAAAATGACAAAAACAAATTGACTAAATTAGCTGAGAGAAGTAGAGAAGGATTAAGAGCAGCATTGATGCTCAGGAAATGAAACCTGAATTTTTATGTAGTAGTACAAATCTATGTGGCTGTATGGTTTTTCTCAGCAATCCTTATTCATGTTGTAATATCCAAAGTTATACACATTAAATATTCTTTCAAAATACTCCCATAAATTAATAAACCAAATGGTTCGGGAGTGGCACTCAAATTTGTAATTCTGTTGCTTAGAAAAAAACTATCAGGTCTGTTCTGTTCCACTCCTCATCATTACAGATTTGCAGGTTTTGTTTTGTTTTTGTTTTTGTCTTTGTTTCTTTTTCTGCCATTTTTTTAAACTAAAATTTGCTCTCCTAAAGTTCAAAATATTTTGGTGCTTGAGAAACTAATAACGGACTAAAATGTACATATGGAGATTCACTTGGAATTGTATTGAAAGCATCACATTTATATAGTGGGCATTCAGTAAACATCTGAGAGTAGAGAGAAGCGGTATGTACCTAGGGATTATGGAGCAGTGACTAGGAAAAGAATACTTTCAAAATCTCATTCAGCATACAAGAGGCTGTATAACCTGCAAGTGAAGGATAAAGAGACTTAGCCAGATTTCCTGAAAGAAGTCACTTAGGCACTGTCAACGTTGCAACATTATATCCGTAAAACAGGGATTATGAATAAATCCACCCAGCGTGTTTTCATGACCTCTAGATAAATTAGCCTTAGAAAATGTTTGGAATGATGCCTGAAACATAAACGGTACAATATTGGTATCTGTTAAATAGGTGTTACCAACAAAGTATATTTAATCTTTTATCCTCTAATATACCACAACATACATAAAGAAAAGCACCATGTTTATGAAGAATAGCATTGCTTCTTTTGGAAAAAGGGATCATGTTGCTGGTATACACCTACACACACACCTGTGTGTAAACTCCACAAGGCCATGGCCACTTTGGAAGGAGCATTGTCATTAAGTATTTGGGTTGTTTTTCACATTCCTGGCAGAGTGATTGATAACATGGTTGCAAATCTTAACTTATACAGTTATCCACTACCTGTTTGACTCAGTTTGCTCATCTATAACATAGGAATTGAAATAGCCCTGTTGAATTGTGATAAAGATCAACCAATTGATGAATGTCTAATATTTATAAACATGTCACAGTTGTAAGCTACTGCAATGATCATTGATGCACTGATTTTAAGGCACAAGTAGATTAGAGGGATAGGGTTGTTTCCTTTTTCCTATTATTACCAAAAGTTGTGTGAAAAGGACTGTTAGCAACTTCCCTATACCCCTGCAGTATACTTAGAAATGATGCTTATAGGATGAATTTATGGAATTTACCTCGGTAATAGATAATATCTTTGTTTCTACAGATTTAGTGACAGGAGTAGGCATGAACGTTCTCTGGTGTGTACATTCTTTCCCTACTTTGCACCCTCCCAGTTTTAATGAGATTTGCTAAGTGGGTTACAGTAGCATGCTGGCCTGCATGACCCTCTTTATAGCTGGGATCAAGCTTACAGCACAGTCCTCGCCAACCAGTCCTGAGGTGAAATTTCCAATGGAAGTTTCTAGAAATTCTTGTTAGAAAGAGACAACTTCCCAGAAGAGGTCTCTGCCATTCCCCTTTTGCCTTGGTCGTTATTGTGGAGGATCACCATGCATAGCTTAGCAAAAGTCAGCATTAGACCTTGAAGAGAAAGCCAAGAGAATAGCAGAGAAATTGACACAGACAACTATCATGATTGATCTGTTGAATTCTCTAAGCCTGAACCATCTACCTCATGTTGCTTGTTCTGTGATTTAAACTAAGCACCAAAAACCCACCTGGCTACTTTTATTCATCCAGTCCATTACTTGTTTTGGAAAATAACACTGGCAAATGCTTTGTTCACCTACCCTGGTTCAGTCTGACTTTTGAATTTTTAAGACATGGTCCTCCCTCACAGGGAAAAGAAAGAAAAGGAAAAAGAAAAAAGAAAAATTATAATTCTTTTACGTTGTTGTTGTTGTTGTTAGGTGCCATCGAGTCGGTATCCAACTCATAGTGACCCTTACAGGGTTTTCAATGGCTGTTTTGGGATTGCCTTGGGAGTGGATTGCCAGGTCCTTCTCCCGTTTTTGTGGTGCTGGGAATCAAACTCGGGTCCTCAGAGACTGCAGCGCAGCACTCTACCAACTAAGCTAAACCCCAGCCCCTCTTTTACGTTAGTAATTTGAACAACAATGAATTGCACAAGGAGTCCATTACCTGTTTTATTTCCTTGGAATGAAGGAGGACAAGGAGGTGATAGAGAAAGTAAGAAGTGAAAGGGGAAGCGGATCAGGAAGGAGGGGAGGGATGCTCCACAGCACAGAGAGGTGCCAAGGAAGATGGTCAGGGCTTAATTTAATGTTAGTGACTCTTGAGTGCATTCGCTTTCTCAGAAATCAGCATTTTGGTTGAGTGATTATTAGTCACCTACTGTGAAATAAAGGAGATAATTTAGTTCTTCATCTTTGAATGATTTCAAGATGTAATTTTATCTGAGGGACATAAAAACTCAAAGCCATTTTTAAACCAAGGCAACTCATAAATCCCTTTTGAAGGTTAGGTGTAAACAGAGTAAAAGCTCATTAATTTAAATAATTGAAGGAGAATCTTTTTTTGTCAGCCTGGAAATGAGGTTGGCAAAATCTTGCCTAGTATAACTCCTCCTGGACCTATTCTAATAAATACATATAAATCATGCAATTATCACATTGTTTGTATGCAAATGAATATTGCTAAAATGCATTATAGTGAAGTTCAGTATTCTGTTCCTCCACCCCCACTGGCACCAATGAGAAATACTTGTTAAAATTAAAACAAGTTAAATAAAAGTCTCCGGGGCTTGACTTACTCATCTGTAAAATGGGAAGGCATTTAATGGTCTCTAAATTCCATTCTGCGTGTACCCAGTTTTGTTATATAGTCTTATATTATTGAAACCTTCAAACTACTTGGAAATAAATGTCTGGGCTTTTTGTTCCTTGAAGTAACCTCCTGTCTTTTCTTTCCATCACTTTGACAAAGTGCCTGATCAAATTATAAAGAAGAAAGTTTTATTGTGATTCACAGTATGGGAGGTTTCTGTCCATGGTTGGTTAACTCATTGATTTAGGACTTGTGGAGAAGTAAAACAACATGGTGGGAGCCTGTGGTAGAAAAAGCAGTTTACCTCATGGCATCCAGGAAGCAAAGAGAGAGAAAGAGGGTGGGTCAGGGTCTCAGTATCCCCTTCAAGGGCACACAATCAGTGACCTAAAAATTTCCCACTAGGCCCTACCTCCCAATCATTCCACCACCTCCAATAGCATAATAGGCTGCGGACCAAGCCTTCAACATAGAGGTCTTCAGTGGACGTTCATAAGGCAAACGATAGCACCTCCTTCTTCTGGAAAGAAAACAAACAATGAATACCTGTATTTATGGAGCATCACAAGATTTTCTGTTCATGGAATTCATACTCAACCACAGAACTCTGAGCTCTCCTTAACCAAGTTACCTAGTCAAGAGAGGCAGGTTTAAGTTTAGGCTCACTCATGTATTTTGTGTGTGAGTGTAGATACGTTTTTAAAAATGTTCCAAGCCCCAGACTATTTTTATATGACACTTTACACCCAGTACTTAATCTTACAATAGAAGATGTCCAACACATTTTCTTGAATGAATGAATCTAAGAGTGAAATGCAAATAAAAATATTATAAATTATTTGCAATGTTACTATGATACTGAGAAGACACATTTCTAAGAAATTTTGGCTTTCAGTCTGCATAGTTTTGGAAGAGAAAATCAGGAGCAGAGTGGAGCAATGTTTTTAAACCATATTATCAAGGTTAGAATCAAAAGCGACCACTAACGTAAGATTAAAATAGTGATCTCTCAATCTCAATACAACATGATATGTTTGATTTCATTGTGAAATGTCACACATACAGAAAATTTCATAAAACATTTTCAGTATAATCAATAGTTATGATGGAAATGCCTTTTGGAATTATTAAATAAATCAAGAAATGGAATATCACAGCACCCCAGAAGCCATTCACATGCTGATCAGTTACAACCCTCTAGTTCTCCTAAACCATGTGGTCATTATTCTAATATTTTTGGCTACTTATTTCATGTTTTCATTCCTAGTTTGACCAATTATCAATATATCCATAAATAATATTCTCTTTTCTGACATAACATTTTTGCCTCCAGGCCTGGATATAGGCATTCTCTCTGTTGGAATTTTTCCTTTCAGATCATTTTCCTTCTGTTCGCCTTTTAGGAATCCAATTTTGATTCTCCCACCATCCAATTATTTAACTCACTACTTTCATTTATCATCCGTATACCAATACCTGGTCATTCACTGAAATTTCTACATGAATTGAACTTCTGCTGAAACTACTGTCTTTGGTTCTGTTATAAGTCTTTGCCTATTTCAGTTTGCAAGTAGATAATCTTTACAGCAGCAATAATTCAGTTTCTTAAATGTGTCCACAACACACGGGGTCATCCCTGAGGTGTCAGTAGTAATAACCATGGTATTTTATATAGTCACAATTTCACGCATAGCACTCCTTGGTAAGACCTCCATTGTTCCATGTCAGGCCATGTGTCCTCCAGCTCAAATAGCATTTCTAAACCATTGGCATTCTACATTTCCATTGTCCTATAACCTATGACTATAATCCCAGCATGGGAAGTGGCAGCAGGAGGACCAAGAGTTGGTGGCCAGCTTGAGCCACACAGTGAGTTCCAGGCCAGCCTGGGTTACAGAGAGAGACTCTGTCTTAAAAAGTAAATTAATTAAAAAAAATCTTCTTTAACGCTGGGTGCAGTGGTGCATGCCTGCAATCCCAGTGGCTTGGGAGGCAGAGGCGGGAAGATCGCAAGTTCGAGACCAGAGGCAGTCTGCGGTGACTTAGAAAGACGCTGTCTCAAAAAAAAAAAAAAAAAAAAAACCCTTTAACACAGATCAGATGAGTCTAATTAAGCTCACTCTGACTACCTAGTATTATAATTAAAAGTAGACTGGAATACAGGCATCGCCTTTTCTTTATGTATCATTGATGTCAGCTTTCAGGATAAAGGAGCAGAGTTAAAACATTTCAACAGACCATAGATCTAGAAAGCATAAAATACTTACTGCTTGGCTGTTTGTAGAGAAGTTGTACCCATCACTGATACACAATGATCTAAAAATGTCCTATGTTCTAATCTCATTGCTAGTTTTTTCCCATAGAAAAGTGTTCCAACTTCAGAGAACAGAGCCTAGGGTTTACCTTAGTTGGTAGACTGCTGCTCTGTGCACTCTGAGGCCCTGGGTTTGATCCCCAACACTGCAAAAATGAGAGAAGGACCTGGCAACCCATTCCCCAAACAATCATCCAATAAAAACCCTATGAATAGCAGAGAAGCACTAACATAATGCTGGGCATGGCACAGTGCTGAGGAGTGTTTCATTCTGTTGGACATAGGATCGTTATGAGTCAGACCAGACTGGATAGCACCTAATAACAACCTCAGAAAATATGTGTATACTGCACTCACTTTTACCTTCTTTGAAGTATAATCTTAATCCAAAATGTTTTTCTTTTTGTTATGGTTTTATTTGGCCCATGGAATATTTCGTAGTTTACTTCCTATTATTAAGGTATACAAATATTTTCAATTTAATTTTTATATAGACAGCAGAAACATTTGGTATGTTGCTAGTCTTTTGATACTTTTGAGGGTTGCTGAATAGGCAACTTTGTGTTTGTCTATATTTGCTCTCCATGCTTCAGGATTACAGGTGTGCACTACCACACCCAGCTCGTTCATTAATTTTTAATTCAGCTCTGTATACTCTATTAAGAAACCCATCCTTTGAGGGTTTACTTTTAATCCTTCTGTTTTGGTGTGCATTTATTTGTTTTTCAAATATTTATGCATTTATAAGTTGACTTTTTCATTGTTTCCAGGTGTTGTTAAATTGTGAAAACTTCAACTTTGATTTCTTTTAATAATTGATATTCATAGCCTGCATTTAATATCTACAATTGCATGGGGAAATGTTCCCATTGTCCATGGATTCCACTCATTCTTGATTATAATGTTTTTATCATTATTGATAAATGTTTGTGGAGTACAGTATAATGTCTTTTCCTATACCATTATGCAACTCTTTTACCCCTTTTGCTTACACATTCATCAACTTACATGTTTCAAAGCACCACATTTCCCATATATTCATATAGGTGCATCATATATTTTGAGATTTTCCTCTCACACTTTTTCCTCTTACTTTATTTCCCCTCCACCTGCCCCCTTCCACAACCTCTGCTCCCACCCACTGATCTCCCTGCTTCTTTCAACTTGAACATCATCTTAGGTGATCTAACTCAATTCCAAATGGAGAAATACCATATGTTCCACTCATATGTGAGAGCTAAATATAACTTAAATCAAGAAAAAATATGCATATGTAGATATATAAAAATGAACATTCATACATATCTAAGAAGGGATAATAATGTTTTATTTGCTTATTTGCCTGGTCATTTTTACTGCCTACTATATCTTCTGCCTGCAGCCATAGCCCTGTGGCATCCGATCCCATCAGATCTCGGAAGCTAAGCAGGGTCGGGCCTGGTTAGGACCTGGATGGGAGACCGCCTAGGAACACCAGAAGCTGTAGGTATGGGAGAAGGACCTGGCAACCCCTCCCAAAAATCAATCTGCCATTGAAAACCCTATGAACAGCAGAGAAGCACTGACAATAGTGTTTCCCCTGTTGTACAGAGGGTCGCTATGAGTCGGATACTGACTCAACGGCACCTAACAACAACAACAACAACAACTATATCTTCTTTCAAAGGTGATATATTTTTCTTATTTTCAGTGTAATTTTAGAGGCTTTGCAGGATGTTTTCTTTACCTCAAGTATTAAAAGACCATGTAGACAGTTGATTCTGCATAGTAGACTCCTTTAGTCATTTTGATCCCTAAGTGATGGAAAAAATCTCTGGGTCCAAGGTTAACACACAGGATGGTTCCTCAGAATCCCAGCCATTTTCAGCTCATAGTCCTTCTCCAGTCCCTTAGACAAGAAACAGAGTCATTTTGCAGCTCTTTTTTCCTTGGTTGTAATTGCCTGCTGAACCTAGAATTAAGATTACTGTTTCCTTGCCTCCTTGTTTGCTTGCTTTCTTCCTTTCTTGTTTTCTTTCTTAGGTCATGGCCCAGAAATCCCTCATTGGATAGTTAACTTCTTGATATTTTTAAGAAGACAACAATTATTTGCAGAACAACCAAAGACCTCAGGGAGATCCTCGATTTGTATTATAAATTGTCCTTTTCACCCTTACGGGAAGCTTGGCCTCTCCGTACTGCTCTGAGTACATTACAACTTTATGGAAATCATATTCACAAATACCAGGGATTTAAATCCAGCCTGCAAGCTGGGGCATAGCCTGCTCGTAGGTCACTTTCTGAGTATGCACAAGGCTCTGGGTTCAATCCCAAGCACTGCAGAGAGAAAAATAATCCAAGCTGTACTAGTAACTTTGTGAATATGCATAATTGCATTGTCTTTTATGGCTCTTACTTCCTACCTATTTAAAATGATCCCATTACAGTGATTTTTCAGAATTTATTGTAAGAAGCACAATGTATACATAGTAACACACACACACACACAAACACACACACACACACACATATCATAAGTTTGCTGTTGTTAGGTGCCATCTATAGGGACCCTATGTACAGCACAATGTAACACTCCCCAGTTCTGTGCCAGGAACACAATCAATTTTATGATTAAACCCATGGTTGCAGCCACTGTGTCAATCCATGTAGTTGAAGGTCTTCCTTTTTTTCATTGTCTGGCCACTCTCGCAAACATGATGTCCTTCTGCAGGGATTGGTCTCTCCTGACAACATGTCCAAAATACTTACGACACAGTCTAGCTATCTTTGCTTCCAAAGAACACTTAAGTTGCACTTCTTCTAGGACATATCTGTTGGCTCTTTTGGCAGTCCATAGTATATTCAATATTGGTCTCCAGCACAATAATTCAAAAGCATCAATTCTTTTCCAGTCTCCCTTATTCAATCTGTAGTTTTCACAACCATATAATGCAGCTGAAAATGGCACGAGTCAGGTGCACCTTCGTCTTCAGTGTGATATCTTCACTATTTAGCACTTTATAGAGGTCTTTTGAAACAGATTTTCCCAGTGCAACGTGTCCTCTGTGGGTGTTGACTATAGAATCAAGTAAAGGAAAATCTTGAACAATCTCAGTATTTCTCCATTTATCAGGAAGCTCCATACTGACCCAGATGTAAGGATTTTTGTTTTGCTGATGTTGAGATGTGATCCATACTGAAGCCTGTGTTCTTTGATTTTCATCAGTAAATGTTTCAAATTCTCTTCACATTCATCAAGCAAAATTGTGTCATCTGCATAACACAGTTTGTTAATGAGTCTTCCTCCAAAATAAATTCTTGTTGTTTTTAAATGCTGTCACATCAGCGTCTGACTCATAGCGACCCTACCTACAACAGATGAAACACTACTGTTAGTACTTCTCTGCTATTCATAGGGCTTTCAATGGTTGATTGCTTTTGAGAGTGGGTTTCCAGATCCTTCTCCCAAGTCTACAGCACGTGGTGTTCCCAGGCGGTCTCCTGCCCAAGTACTAAACAGACTTGACCCTGCTTTGCTTCCAAGATCTGATGGGATCAGATACCACAGTGGTAAAGCTGCAGACTCCAAAATAAATGGATATTAATTTAACCAATATATGTTATTATTAAAATTTTAAATTATATTTCCATACTATCTAGATCCATGGAGAGAAGATCCACCTAGGACCAAAAAGGAGGAAGAACAAGAGTAAAAATAAGAGAGCTGAAGACATGATGTGAAGTGAAAGGAGGTAGCAGAGAAACAAGCACGGCATGTACTTTCTTGGATGTGAAAGCTAAAAAACTTGACTGAATAAAACATATTATACAGGAGTATTAAGTTCTAATGTTCTAATGTTCTACAGCATGGCTATACAGTGACTATAGTTCAAAATAATTGTATGTTTTATAAAGAATTGAAAGACAGAAGTACACAAAGAATTGATAAATGGGTAGGGTGATGGAAATGATAATTACTCTGATTTGATCATTGCACATTTTATGGATGTATCAAATCATCACACTTTACTCCAGGAATATACACAATTATTACATAGCAATAAAATGTGTCTTAAGAAATAAAGAGAGGGAGAGAAAGGTGAGAGAGAGAGAGAGGGAGAAATCATATTGGGCATATAAATATTTTATATAAATCTTAAAGGTGGTCCTATTTTACTTATATATGTGTTCATCAATTTTCTAGTTTGGGTTCCTTCTGTTAAATATTCTAAATGGGGACATAAAATAGATTAAGAATTTATAAAAAATAATATTTATAAGAGAAAAATAAAGAAATTTAAGTATTTAACCTATTACTAGGAAGTACCTGTTGCCTACCCACAAAGAGACACAGTTCAGAGATTTAGTCTCATGTCCTCTGAGGTAAAGAGAAGAAATATACTGAGACTAAGTGGACTAACCAGGAGCATGTTATTTGTAATGAAAGTGGTGTTTTAAAAGATTGCAAGAGCTATTTGAACTAAGATGTGCCTAGTCTGTATCCGTTGAGTTAGAAAATCCAGTGGAGGGTCACATGTTAGTTTACAGTCCTTTGGGAAAGTTATAAGAATCTCAACAGCTTCTTTGAATGCTTTTATTCTATTTTTCTAGGACACAAGATTATAACTGCATTCTAAGAACAAAATGGCCAGTTACCAATTCTTCCCAGGGGTTCCAAATTAATAACAAACAAAGAGTTATCATATTCAATAATTTTAGTTTTTTCTACATATCTTGTAGCAGATAACACTTGGGCTTTGAGAATTGGTTTTGTTCTAAGAAAAACTAAGCAATACATAGTTGGACAAATTATTTAACTAACCTACCAGAGTCTTTCTCATTTTTAAAAGGGAGACAATTCACATAATTAATCTGAAAATTAAATATAGAAAGTAAAAATATGAATCAGCCTGCAGTCCTACCACCCTGGCATCTGATCTCCTCAGATCTCTGGAACTAAGCAGAGTCGGACCTGGTTAGTACTTGGATGGGAGATCGACTAGGAACATCAGGTGCTGTGGGTTTGGGAGAAGGACCTGGCAGCCCACTCTCCAAAATAATTAACCATTGAAAATCCTATGAATAGCAGTGAAGCACTGACATAGTGCTGTATGGCACAGTGTTGGGGAATGTTCCGTCTGTTGTACATAGAGTAGCTACGAGTGAGACCTGATTCAATAGCACCGAATAACAACAACATATATGAATCAAACTATCACTATACCTCATGAGCCAAGTTTCTTACTTAAAGGTTTGTCAGTGTAAATACACATAACACATAATATTAGATAATATGTGGCAAGGTACAATCCCATGGTAAAATTTTGTAAGAATTTAATACATTTCATTAAGTAATGCCCAAGCACACATGATCATATGTAATGCTGGATAAGTAAAAGGTAAAATTTTCTCCTTTTGTTGTCATTTTATGTGACTTTGATTTTCCTCAAGTATTAGAAATTACATAAATTGTTATAAACTCCTTCAAATTTTCTTCTTCTGCCTCCTCCTCTTTCTTCTTCTCCTTCCTCTGACTCTTCCTCTTTCATTCCCCTTGACTTTTTTCCATGATTTTGTGGTGTGAGGCACAAAATTAATCTTTCTGTTTCTAAATATAGTTATAAATTTAAAATATCTAATAAATTTAAAGCATTTGAGATAGTGTCTCACAGCAAGAATTAAATAATTGTTAGCTATCATTTCTATGATCTGTATCTTTGCCTCTTATGCACAGTTAGGGCTCATATTAACACACTCTACTATGTGTTCAATAAGCTATCAGATTCTTATAAGACATAAACATATTAATTTCTGTAATACACTTAGAACAGTGCCTGGCATAAAGCAAGCATTAAATGTGTTCATTTAAAAAATTAATACACTGCCGGGCATGGTGTCACACGCCTGTAATCCCAGCGGATTGCTAGGCGGAGGCAGGTGGATTGCAAGTTCGAGACTGGAGGCAGTCTGCGTAATTTAGTGAGACCCTGTCTCAAAAAGTAAAAAAGTGGGCTGGGGGTGCAGCTCAGTGGTCCAGCACTTGCAAAGCATGCAGGCATGAGGCCCTGGGTTCAACCCCCGGTACGGCAAAAAAAAAAAAAGAAAAATTAATATACAATCACCCATTAATCATACCATAGACAGTTAAATTTCAAGATGTTAAACAATCTATAAAATGTGTATGTGTGTGTGTCTCTCTATATATGCATATATATGTATATTTATATGTGTGTGTGTATATATATATATATATATATATATATGCACATGTGTGTTCCCATGCAAGCCCTACATATTTTGGAAATATTAAAATTTAATTAAGATTCAGCCTGGGCTGGAATTTAGCTCAGTGGGTAGAGCACTGCACTGCAGTCTCTGAGGCCCCCGAGTTCAATTCCCAGCACCGCAGAAAATGGGAAAAGGGCCTGGCAATCCACTCCCAAGGCAATCCTGAAACAGTCAGCCATTGAAAACCCTATGAGGGTCGCTATGGGTTGGATACCGACTCGATGGCACCTAACAACAACAACAATTGTTACAATGAGTGCCCTTTTGGAATTGTTTTGCTGCACCTAACAACAACAACAAGATTCAGCCTAGTCCCAGAATAAGGTATAAATGATGCATAAAAATAAATATAATGTATAAACAAATAGATATATAAACAAATATAGTCATGTAACAAATAATGTATAAAAAGTAAATATAATTCAAGAAAATCATTTTAAAATGTGCATTACTGCTGTGATTTACTGCTACCGGATTCAAACTGATAACAACATATTAAATCACCAGATGTATTAAAACTAATTTAGAATTAAAAGGATGATTAATTATTTCAATTTTATATTTACATATGGCATATTTAGTTAGTGACAATGATAGTCAATATAACATTTCTGCAGCAAGATTCAATGATGATAGTAATACTAAGTGAAATTTCTTGTTTGAGTAATCTAATACATGCTTAAGTGTAAACAAATTCTTTATTCCACTTAATATTCATAACAGCTCGATGAGAAAGGTATTATTTGTTTTTATTATCTTAATTCTATAGAGGAAGAAATTAAGATTCAAAAAGATAAATAGCTTATGGTGTTAGTCATGACAGAGTTGGGATTCAATCTAGTTTTCCCTTTTCTGTCATCCAAACTATCAGTTGCTAGCCTAACACAACAATGAAGCTATTTAGAGACACCCCTCATTTCTGCTGTTATGATTTGAATCCACTGTGATGACAGCAATGTCTACCCTAGCAGGTTCCACACTGTGTGCTGAGATGCCTGGGTGGCAACACAGAACTTTTGTGCCATTGGTAGTTTCAAGGGAAATAGAAATACTCAACATACTTACTCCACATCACACAATGTTTTACAGTTTACATTAGCATGCATACTACATGCTTTCCAATGATATATCTTGCAACTCTGAGATCTCAGTATTTGCTGTGATAAAAATGAGATATTGTATGAAAATCACAATAGAACAGAATATGAGCGCGTTGGTATTCAAACTAAAGCCAAAATTTGAGAAGCTATGCAGTGTATAAAAGGTGTACATAATCCAATTAGTAAGTTGTGTTTACAAATCAATCTAAAATTTTTTATTATTCACATGTATTACTTTTAAATAGACTATTCAAAATTTAGGGTAAATATTTAATAAGTAAAATTGTTGTTGTTGTTGTTAGGTGCCGTCGAGTTGAGTCCAACTCATAGCAACCCTATGTACAGCAGATCAAAAAACTTGCCGATTCTGTGCCAGGCAAATGATCTTATTTATGTTTAAGCCCATTGTTGCAGCCACTGTGTCAATCAATCTGGTGGAAGGTTTTCAAAATTAATTGGCTCTTAATAGACCTGGGGACACCATGAAAAAAAATCTGTGATATCTTTAAGGATAGTTACCAGAGTTTTAGGGCAAAACCTCATCTCTGAGAGTCCCAACACCCTATGTTCAGCCAACCATCCCAATACACCAATTAAAGACAGGAATAGTGGTGAAGGGCAGAAAAAGGAGATTTAATTGTTGTGGCCTCATGGAGAACAAATATAGGGGTTCAGTGACCCCCCAAGTTCATCTTCAAGGTACTGATATGAGCCTTAGGTTTAAATAAAGAAAGAACTGGGGCAAGGGCAGAAGTCATGTGTGATTGAGTGGTCTTGGTCAGAGTGTGTTCTGGGTGGTCATTATCTCAGTCCTGATTCTGCAAAGTGGCCTGAAGAAGTACTCCTTGCTTGAGGTGACAAGCCAGCTCGCAGGAGGTGGTCTCATGGTATGATGGTCTGTTTGTGAGGATCTGCTATTCCTGGACTCCAGGTGACTGCAGGGTCAGGACACTGACTGGAGACTCTCAGGAACCTTTTCAGGCTCTAGAACAGGACATTTTAAAATCTGGCAGTAAGATGCTTCAGTTACTCTTGTCTCTGTGCCTTCAGTCTGGAAGAGGGCTGAGATAGGTTAGGAATCACCAGTTTTCAGACAGATACTCTTTGAGTCATTAATATGCCTGTGTGCAGAATTACTTGGCTGGGATGTAGCTCAGTTGGTAGAGGGCTGTTCTGTGCTCTCTGAGGCCGTGGGTTCAATGGACAGCACCACAAGAAAAAAAAAAAGGATGGGGGGAGAAGGACATGGCAGTCCGCTTCCAAAACATTCAGCCATTAAAGCAATCAGGCACAGAAAACCCTATGAATAGCAGAAAAGCACACAGAGTGCTGGGCATGGCAGTGTTGGGGAGGGTTTTGCCCTCTTCTACATAGGGTTGCTATGAGTAGGACCCAACTCGATGGCACCTAACAATAGCAACAATATGCAGAGTTAAGCAAGATTCTGACCCAGGTTTTAATATAAAGGAGACAGATGCAAAAGGAAGACAGAGATGCTGGGCTTTTATTGGGCTTTTAGTTACCTTGTGGGCCCAAGTGGTGAGGATTTGGTGCTTTTTAGAAAAGTATTCTCTAAGGGTCCTTTGTGGGCTCAGTGAGTTGAGATAGTCTGAGAACCTTTGGCTTAAAACAAATAGGCTGCTCCTGACACTGGCAATGATGGCTGGGCAGGTGTGATGGAGACAGCAGACTGAGGCCTCTACCCAGGGTTTCCAGGTTCTTATCATTGGCAGAGAAAAATTCAGAGATGAGACAAAGTAAGAAAATGAGAGCTTTATTATAGGGGATAAGTGTTCACTTAAGAAGTGCACACTCCAGAGATACACACTGTTAAGTGTCAACAATAACTGTGCATGTGTGGTTTGTGTGTGTGTGCACGTGTGTGTGCTTTTGTGGCTTTTGAAACGACATTGCTCAAAGGAATGTTACAGGTTTGCAGATAAGAAATGAATACTGGTAATGTAACAGGTCTAGAAAGGTCAAAGGAATTCTTAGATTGCAACGAGATCAAGGGATATGTTTTGATGATAAACAGTGTTCATCATCTTGTTTATAAGATTTTCTCAGAAAATTCTTACTACTCATAGGCCAAAAGAAGGGTAAGACATGTGTTTTGATGGTAACCATGCTTCATGAGTTGTTTCAATATTTTGTTTGAAATACTCCCCAACCCCCAAAAAACACGGAATATTTTCTTTATGCAGACAATTTTCACAGCTACTTTCTGCTGCTCTTGTTGTTATATTGAAATTCTTGACTCTCTACCAGCAAGAGATGTAAACCAGATCCTGAGGCAGAAGGGCTCCTTTCTCTTCTCGTGTCCCCTTAATTTTCCCTGTCTTTCCATCCTGCCTCTCCAAGGGAGATCAATCCTGGGTGTCAGAATAGATTTCTCTCCTTTATTTATTTCCAGCAGAAATATTCTTCTACCCATTTCTGGCATTTTTTTCCCACCCAAACCAACAAAAATAGCTACAACAAAAAATGACGTTTTGGGTCTTCACCTGTGACTCTGAGAGGCTCCTGCAGTAAACTAGAAAGAGGCATCAGCAGGACGTCTGCTGGACAGAGGAACTTATGCGAAGTAACAAGAAAGCCTCATGGTTAGAGTTGCAGCAGCATGTCAAATCTATACCAAAGTTACGCATTTGGAGGAAATGCAATTTTATTTGGTGATAACGTCCTTCAGTTTGCACTGATTTTAGTCTGCACATTTGGGTCAGGTCCTTCCCAGTATGCCATGTACTGGAGAAATAGAATAAATGAGCTTTGTAGCAATAGACAGAACATCTGCTGCAGCTTACACTGACTTGGACAGTCCCTTCTGATCTCCTGGTGTCCCACTGATGACTATGCTATCTGCCATCCTGAAGCTCTGAAGGGCCTGTGCTACCAAAAACCGTGATCATATAATCCAGACCATCTCCCCAAATACGTATAAGAAACATTTGTATCCAATATAGCAAACGGGAAAGGGTGAAATAATTCTAAGATGAGGACAGAAGCAATGATACATATGAATGCATAAGAGCAATTATAGGAAGCATGTCCTAAACTTGGGGTATTTGATATTTTAATAGGGAAGCTGGGGAAATTCCCTGAGTTTTGATTGCAGCCATCAAAATAACAACAGAGCCTCAGAACTGGCCCAAGAGTCCAGATGGGGGAATAATGCAAGACGCAGGTCTAACACCCTCTCTGTCCTTTTGCTCCTCCCAAAGCCCTTTTCTATTAAGAGTACATGCATCTCCCCTTCATATAACTAGCAAGGACTTCAAAGCAGTTTTGATTTATGCATCTTTTTGAAGTGATTTCAAAAACTCTTTGTCCTACAGAAGGTCTTTCCTTCACACTGGTGATGTGGAAAAGGAGTCTTCTAATTCCCTCCTCCCTACCTCACTCCCCACCCACCCCTTTTTTTGTTCTGTTTTGGTTTTGTTTTGAAACAAGGTTTCACTGTGTAGTTGAGGCTAGCCTTGAACTTGTGATCCTTCTGCCTCAGTTTCCAAGTGCTGGGATTAAAGGTGTTAAGTCATAAAACCTGCCTTTCTAGCTTCTTTTTATTTTTCTTAGCCACAAAGGAGCTAACTACCTCATGTGATTAAGTTTTAAAAATAGAAGAAAAATGAAAATTTCAACTGGCAGTTCCCTTCTGTCCCAGAACATGATAGAATTTATTTTCCTAATGAATACTTTGGATATTTCTAAATCTATTTTTATTCTATCCCTAAATTCAAGTTAGCAGATTTCTTCCCTTTGTCCAGCAAACTCTACATGAAGGGCAATTTTCTCAAGCATATTAAATTATAAGTTGCTAGAAGCAATCATAAAGATATGTAGATTAAATGGAAAAAATCCATAAGGAATGCATAGAAAACCATTTGAAGCATACCAGACATCCAAGAGATGGATATAAATAATCTTCCCAATTAGAGATAGCAATTGGCTCAATTTGAGGAATGTCTAGCAGTTCATTTCAGTAGATATTGATAATATTGATAACATCTCCTAGGCTATTATGGCTTACAGATATGATAAACTACTATTGTAAAATGAAAATAGCCTTGAGAATGGTGACTTATAATAATGATTGTGCTTTGAAACTTATGTTTGTCAAGAGAAGAAAAAGATAGAGGAAGGAGAGATGGAGGGAAGGAAGGTATGTATGAAGAGAGAGGGAAAGAGAAGGATAGAGAGAGGAGAGAGGGAGGGAGGGACGAAGAGAGAAAGGAGAGAGGGAGGGAGAGAGAGAATGAATTTGAGTGAACAGCTATGGAGTCAGTCTGGATCATCTACTGCATAACCCATGCAAAATATGTTGATTGTGTTTGTTTTTGTTCCTAGCAAACTAGGACTAAACAGAAGTTATGCAAATAGGCTCACACCCTCCACTTCTGGGTGAACCAAACATCTCATCTTTCAGCAGGAACCTTTCTAAAGAAGGGTCATGCATTCTTTTGTGTCTTGAATCCCCATTGTCTCTGGGTTTCTCTATCTATAAGGTCCGTAGACAATTTTTCCCACTTTACTGTAGAAACGCATGCTTTGAAACATGTTTTGAACCTATGACCCTCTCTTCAGGAGAAAGGATTTATACTTTTTGTGTTCACATCTGCCTTTGGCTAATTTCAAGCAGAAAGTGTTCTTACCATTCCCCGCGCAGTGCCCAGGAGTGCGACCGCTTTGCCACAGGCTGTTCCTAAGAGCTTGCCTTGCTTCACCTCAGGAGTCTATCAGATTCCAAGTACCTTGTGCCACTTCAGTAACAGTGGGAGTGCTCATTTCCATTCATTTTTATTCAGCAGTAGGATATGTTGTTTATGTCCCGCTTCCCATTTATTTTTCACCTATGTCTATAGTGGAAGTATTTTAGGTAACTAGCATTGTAGCTGCTCTGAAGACAACTCCTTTTCGTGTGTGAGCCTAAATCCATGGGAATTCTTTCATTATTTTTCCCCTTGCTTTCAGACTTAGGCATTTGCTTTGCTAACAACCTTCTCTATATTTTTTATTAGGCATCCTTCATGGAGAAACCTATGAAATCTACAAATTCCAGTATTGATAAAGACATCCCATTTCTCAAGCAAATCTTTTCTATCTTCTCCTTCTAAATCAGATAATACCACCCAAGAAGTATCATTTACCCATCTAACACCTGTCCCCTTCATGAATCAATCCATTGTTCTTCTTTCCTTCCCCAAAGAAAGTTTCATCTTTGCTGAGACATACCTCAGACTTCCAAATGCATAGACTTCCCTCAGGGAACAGATATGAACTATTTCACCCCCTATATCAAGTATTTGGATTATCCTGTAATGTAATATGATATTGAGAACTCCATTCTTTTCTCACTATATCTGATGTCATTTGGAGAAATCTGTGTGATTTACTCACAGTCAGGGAAGAAAAGGACAAGGAAGTTGTGTGGGAAACCTTTAGAAATTTTGTTGTTGATCATCTGTGAGATAAAAACACACATAAGAGTTTCCTTATCAATTTCAACCTAGAATAAAACCAACCTAAACAAGAATAGGGAGAAGGACCTGGCAACCCACCCTCCAAAAATAATCAGCCATTGAAAACCCAATGAATGGAGAAGTACTGACAATAATGTTTGATAGGGTCACTCTGAGTGCTGAGGACAGCAACTTGACAGTACCTAACAAGACCAAGAAACAAGAACAAGGAAAATCACATTTATTTAGGGCTAATTAGGGTTGTGTCTGCAGCCATAGCACTCTGGCATCTGATCCTGCCTGAACTTGGAAGCTAACTAAGATGAGCCTGGTTAGTCCTTGGATGGGAGACCACCAGGGAACAACAGGTGCTGCACACTAGGGAGAAGGACCTAGCAACCTATTCCTGAAACAATCTGCCACTGAACACCCTACCAGTAGCAGAGAGGCACTGACCATAGTGCCTGAAAATAGTGCCAGGCATGGCACAGTGTCGGGGAGTGTTTCATCTCCTGTACATAGGGTAGCTATGAGTCAGACCCGACCTGACAGCACCTAATAACAACAAGAACAACAACAACAATTAGGGGTTGTGGGTTTAGCTCAGTTGGTAGAGTACTGCCGTGTGCTCTTTGAGGCCCTGGGTTAAATCCCCAATCCTGCAAAATTTTTTTTTAAAAAGGGAGAAGAGCATCGCAGCCCACTCTCAGAACAATCACAAAAAATCCAGCCCTCAAAAACTCTGAGGGTCCCTATGAATTGGATTTAACTTCAGGGTTTTATAAAACAGTATTATATAGTATATAAAGCTATATTTATAGCTTTAAACTACAAGGGGGGTAGAAATTTCATTGCTTGTTATTCAGGAATTATGACTGGTCTTGAAAAAAGTTAAGCTGTTACAAAAGGATTAGATGTGGTCTCTGTCTCTGGGTAGCTTGGGAAGGGGGCTATTGTAAAGGACCCCAAAGCCAACAGTCTTTCAAAAGTCAGCTCATGTGGAGGAGGGCAGTGTCTACAGTCACATTCAAAGGTTGGCTGTGGACACATCTGAGGCCTGATCAACAATAGCCTTTTGAGTCCATTTTAAAAGCCTTAAGCCAATATTCCTCCATTTTGAATTTCCTTTTCTTTCTTTCTTTAATTTTTATTTTTATTTTCCAGTATTGGAGGGTTAAACCCCGGGCTTTACACACACTTTGCAAGTGCTCTACAACTTGGCTGCACCCCAGTCCAGTTTTCATTTTTTAATTTTAATTTAATTTAATTTTATTTATTTATTTATTTATTTATTTTGCGGTACTGGGAGTTGAACCCAGGGCCTCACGCTTACATGCTCTGCAAGTGCTGGACCACTGAGCTGCACCCGCAGCCATTTTTTTTACTTTTTGAGACAGGGTCTCCGCTAATTTATGCAGACTGCCTCTGGTCTCGAACTTGTGATCTTCCTGCCTCAGCTCCCAAGCCGCTGGGATTACAGGTGTGCGCCACTGCGCCCGGATCATTTTTATCTTGAAGGAAGTTCTTAGTAAGTTACTCAGGCTGCCTCTAGCCTTGAACCTGCATCTGCCTCTCAAGTCTCTGGGATCACAGATGTGCGCCATCACACTTGGCAATTTTTCTTTTTCTTGACATAGACGAATATCTCAGAGAACAGCTCCAGTTTTACTTTGCACTTTCCCCATTTTTCTTCTTTATGAACACTTTGGAACTATTCACTCCTCCTTCCGACACACCACCACATCTCTGAGGCACCACTTTGTCCCGCCCAGTCCAGTGCTGGAGAGCTTTTCATTATAAATATATTTCATTTACTCTTGTGTGCATTTTTAATGCGTTTTCTAAGATCCCAGCTCTTCCACAAGCAAATCCTTCACTTCCTACACTGAGATCCATTTTCTGACCAGTTTATCTCCAACATTAGGTTAATATAACGCTGAAATATATGAAGCATTCAGAAAAATTAAATGAAATCATATACAAATACAAATACATCCACCATCAAATATTAAAGCCACTTTTACTGCATAAAATTTTTTAATGGGTCACATCCCTAACTTGGGTAAAGATTCAACCCACTCAGGTCCTCTCATTCTCTTTGTGTAATAATAAGTCTCATGAAAGTGCTGAGTGATCTTCTCATATATGTTTCCCACATTTCCTGTGTGTGTTAGTGACATCTATATTACACATTGATGTCTGGACTTTAAATGTCTTTCAGTTTTCTATAATGTTTTTAGATTTATCCTATTGATATTTGTTAAATAGTCTATAAATATCAACTTATAAATTATATATTCCAAGAATAAATTTCTGTTTACTTATCTCCTGAAGGAAAATTCTCTCACTTTTCTTACACAGAAAAAAATTTATAGTCAGCATATTTGCATGTCTACTTGCACATATATCTCTAGCATATATAGCTAGAAATAAAATTATGACTTAGGTTAATCATATCATGTTAGGAGTTGCAGTTTCCATTGAAGAGTAGTCAATTTATACTTGTTAGGTGCTGTTGAGTTGGTGCCTGACTCAGCAACCCTACATAGCACAGGTGAAATAGTATTGTCAGTGCTTCTCTGTTATCCATAGGGTCTTCAATGGCAGATTGATTTTTGGGAGTCGATTGCCGGGTCCGTCTCCCAAGCCTACAGCACCTGGTGTTCCCAGGCGGTCTCCCATCCAAGGACTAACCATGCCCAACCCTGCTTAGCTTCTAAGATCTTATGGGATTGGGTAACATGGTAATACGGCTGCAGGTGAATTTATACTTGCACAATATATAAAATAAAATATCAGTATTTCCCACTTGCACTTGATCTCATTAAAATTTCTTATTTTGAGAAAACTGATCATGAAATTATATATTTGTTTAATCTGCTTTATTGAAACTTAATTTATACCCAATAAAATTTACCAAATTTAAATGTGTAATTTGATGAATTTTAAAGGTTGTATATATTTGTTATTGTTATTAGGTACCATCAAGTTGAGGCTGACTCAGTGACCCTTGGACTTGACTCAATAGCACTTGAAAAGGACAACAGAATCCTTGATATTGGCATCCACTGGGGAGCTGAGTCGCCATGATTGGGTTCTTCCCCCTCTTACTTCTTACATACTGTCTGAGTAAATGTGCAGAGAGAGTAGTTCAACTTCCTCTACTTGAAAGGAAGCATCAAGAGCATGGAAAGCTCATCCTTTCCAATCTAATTTTCCCTCTAGTAACTTTTACCATAGTGGATATGGAACTGATACTGCAGAAATATTACACACTTAATATACCAACAACTGAATTTATGAATCCTAAAGGGCCTTAATAAAGCCAGTTGGTTTATTGACAAATATGGTACCAATGCTGAAAACAAAAACAAAAATATGCTCCTCTATGCTTTGCTTCTACTAACTTCTCTCCCTTCATTTACTTAAACTTTCTGCCATGATTTTCTCCATATTCTTGAAGAAAATTATAAAAAACGAATTTTCTTACTGTCAAAAAATGTGTGCCTTTTCTACTTGATTCTTATATAGAGATGGCTCTATAATTTATGTTGCATTAAGGTTACTTCTTGAGTGCTGGGTTTTTTTTCTGCATGGGGATTGAAGCCAGGGTCTCACATATGCTAAGAGTTTGTTCTCTTCATTATATATTGCGTGGTGCATGTCTAATCAGTGGCCATTGGTAGCCTTAGCCCACATTTTATCTCTGTCACCTATTTCTGTTAGTGTGTGCTATTAAAAGTATGTAGGATTTTTAAGGAGAAGGAAGTTTAATTTATTAATTAAAAATACTTCAAATCTATATGCAATTGGCTATTTCCTCTGGGCTAGATGTGATTGTCATTGCCTTAAATTTAGCAATCAGCTCTGGTGACCTCCAGAAGACCTTGGTCTGCATTTATATCAATTACCTCAATTCCACTGCTGATAGTTGGTCATATAATGATAGAGGGACTGTTGACATTCCCTCATGGAGGGAGGACAAGGGTCAGCAGGCCCTCATGGGACTGTTGGTGTTCCCTCATGGGGAGAAACAGAGGGTCAAGAGGCCCTCAAGAAGCCCTCACAATTCATTTCCCCCTAAGAAGCCTCCTCCCACTGTCTAATAGGGAAATTTTTGGCTTGGAGTGGGACCCTGTGGAGGGACTCTTCAGTGGTGCAGCTGCTCATGGGACTCCTCAGTAAGATTTATCAGAGGGATTCTGCAATGGTGTAGCTTCTCATAAAATGCTGTCTGCGGGTCACCCATGCTTTGTAAGGAAGGCCAATAAATCCAATGGTTAGCCAAGTTAGACTTAATGTAATCCTTTCTTTGGTCTTTCTGTGCCATGTCCATTTGGGGCAATGGACATTCTCTTTCAGTCTTCTTAGGAAAAGTAGTTCACACTACACTATACAATAGGTTCATGCATTACACTGCCATAGAGTCTCCTGAAATATATGGGTACCGTTATGGTTTAAATCTAAAATGTCTTTTAAGGGTCATGGGTTTAAACATTTGGTCCCCAACTAGTGGTAATGTTTGTGGAGAATGTGGAATTTGGGGTGGCATGTCTATCTCTGCAGAAGGGGGTCCCTGAGGGAAAGCCTTTGGAGGTTTTAACTAGATCTCTGCTTCCCATAGCTCTCTTTTTGCTCCTGATCTTCCATGATGTGAGATCCACTGCCTCAGGTCCAGCCGCTTACCCCACTTCCACACCTGCCCTGCCTCTTTGAATTGGAATCTTGTAATCATAAGCCCCCTGTAGGGAATTATCTGGACACCCCTGGGGTGGACTGGGAGGGTGCCCAGGTTGGGGCTTGCTTGGTCTGGGATGAGGTCTGAGCCCTCCCCAGATCCTGCCCTGTTCCTTCTCCTCCCACCTCTGGTCAACCTTAACCCAGGAACCTGGACTGGGACCTATTTGACTCACTAAGAGCCAATATGGCTGCCCAAGTCCCAGTTCACACTTCACCTACTTTACTACTGCTCTTCCCATCAAGTGATCCAAAATGGCCCCCAATAGCCCAGCCCTAGTGTGGCCTCCTTCAATCTGATTGGCTGCATGGAGCCACCCGATTGGTTGGAAAAGGAAGCCCTGTGATTGGCCTGGTCTGCGCCTAACCCACCTATCAAAATTTTTCTTTTTCATATCTCTAGTTACATAACTGTGACACCCAGCCTGAGCCACCCACAGATTGTCTATTTCTGGGTCCACACCCCCTCCAAAGAAGGTATATACACCACCACTGAACCTACCAGCTTCCCTTTTGTCCCTTATGCTCTTGATCCTCCCCTGTTCCCCTGCTCTCCAAGCCCTTTCAAACCTGACCCCTGCACCCTATTCCTGAGACCTGCAACCTCCAACACCACCAGTGAAGACATCTGAGGATTACAAGCAAGACTCTGTGTCAAGCCCAGGGCCTCTGAAGCAGTGAAGGCACCAGGCAAGACACGAAGACCTCTCTGCTTTTCTTCCCAGCCTTGGGGAGGAGGAGAATAGAGAAGATGAACTGTGAGAGGCAACAGGAGACACACTGTGGGACACTTTCATCTAGCATCCTTGTATTGCACCCCCTTTTGTTCACCTTGGTAGGTGCAGCTTAATAAATTCTGTTCCTGTTTGTAAGAAGGCTCCCGAAGTCTTTCTTTGGTGACACTTGCTCTTACCTATTTCCAAGGGTTCCTGAGTACCTGAGTTGAGGCAAGCTCCATTACCCCAGTGGGCTGCAGTGAACCCCAACACCCCCCAAAATCATTCCTCCTGTAAGTTTGTTTTGGTTAGGTATTTCCCCCACAGTGACAAACAAGCTAACAGAGGGACTCTTTCATATAAATTACTATGTAGGAATCAAAATCCTTCCCTCTTTGTTTTGCTTCTGGATGTGGAAATAATCAAAACCATGCTTTCGTGTTCTAATAATACTGTCTACTTTCAACCCACAGTCATATATCTCTAACATGCATAACACTTTGGTCAGTTTTTAACATCAGATCAAGATAAACTTACTTCAGAAAATCTACCTGAAAATACTCCCCAGACTTTGAAATAGCAGGTAATTAAGATTTAAATACATGCATGGTATCAACTATACATCACATTTCTAGCAATGATATTTACATCCAATTTTTATATTCATGCAAATGTAGCCAAACCACATTCTTCTCCAAAGTTGAGCCATTACACTACAAAATTCAGTTATGCACAGCTTTCTCTTTAGCTTTATGAACAGCTATGTATATTTTGAAGGGTGATTTTTTTAAATTTATGCTTGTTTTCAAATAATATTTCAAATGAAGATTGATAAGAATAAAATGTTTATGATTGGCAAACATTGTTTAAAGAAAACCAAAATTCATTTATAAATAATTTAAGTGAACTTTTGAGAAATATATCTGAGGCTTCCTTATTGCTATTAGTGAGAAAATATATAAAATATTCTTCATGTATCCTTTATTTAGTTTGTCATATTTATGTCTTATTTTGGTATACACACATATATTACTTGAGTCATGATTTTTGAAATGAAATTTTAATGTTTCTTGTGCCTCATTTATGTTTTCAAAATATTTTGCCATGTGTAAATTAATTCAAGTAATTTTCTTCTAAAATTTATGAAGAACAGGATTAGAAGGTTTTGTCTATTCAGCAAATTTCTTCATTATTCAAATTATAGATCTTTTTTTTGTAAGAATCTGAAATTGTATTTTGTTTTTATTTTTGTTTTGTTGTTGTTTTGAGTTAGGGTCTTACTATGTTGTTTTTTTAAGTCAAGGTCTCACTATGTAGCCCAGGTTGACCTTGACTCATGGTCCTCTTCCTTAATCTCTAGAGAGCAGAGATTAGAAGCATGTACCACCATGCCCAGCTAGCTTGAAATTTTATATAAATTTTAACCCAGTCATACAATAAAATCCACAATATCATTGCTAAGATTTTTCTTAAAGAGGATTGAAAGCACATTTGCACAAAGATCCAAGTATAAATGTTACAGAATCTTTATCTGTAATCATTATGACTTGAAAATATTACAAATGCCCATCATTGTCCAGTGGTTAAAAAGCACAACATACCAACATAATGGAATATTAATCAGTGATTAAAAGTATTCCCATTTATTTATGCAATAGTATGAATTACTCTCAAAAGAATTATGCTAGAAGAGGGAATGCAGGCATAAAAGCTACATATATTATGACTATTTATGTGGTTTCATGAAAACGCACAACTATAAGGAAAGAGATCAAATCAGTGTCTGCCAAAGGGCTGAGGGAGTTAAATGGAGAATTTACTATGAAGCCACGTGAGGAAACATTTTGAGGAGATGAAATATTTTATATCTTGATTGTACTGGTGGATATATATATATACATATATATATATGTATATATATATATATATATATATATATATATATACCTGAAATTATCAGTAAATGTTTGAAATCTTCAACTTTTGATACCACATATCTAAGAGTAGCACATCATATTAAATCTATAATCAAAAGTCTTGCCAATTTTTTCAATAATATGAAGTAGTTTGAAACATGCATTTGTTTCTTTTTCCTTTATATTATCAAGCCAACTACAGCTCTTCTATTATAAAATGAATTATTTTATAACAAACCATATGCAAAGTGAGTATAAAAAGTACAAATTAAAGGTTATTCTTTTTAACTCTCCTTAGACATCCTACCCATATATATTTACCTGCAGATCTTCTTGTATTATTGTGAAAAGCAATTCTAAAGATCCTGACATCATATCATTAGTTTTTATTTACAATTTTAAAAACATATAAAATTTTATTTCATAACATGTTATACCTCCTAAATGATTTATGGGTACATTTAAGTTAGAAATGTTTTCTTTGTTTATCCACATATTTTTCAAAAAATAGGTAATGGTGTGGAAAATGGGAAAAATTATAATCATTTCCCTATTTATAACAGGCTATACATTACAGTGTGGATGTGATTTCAAAATATATTATGAAATTAAGTGAGTATACTTGAAAAGACTAAGAATCCTAGTGAGCCAAACCTTTAAAATATATACTTTATTAATTATTATGTCAATTGTACAAATTTATAGAGTAGATACATGGATATAGATTGTATTGATCAAATCAGGGTAAAGTTAACATATTCATTTCTTTAAAGTTTTTTATTTTGGTTAACATATAATAATTTTATTTTTAATACATTTTTAAATATACATGGATCAATGGCATCAACATTTTCAATTTAAAGGTAATATGTGTAAATAATCATATTTGTTAACAAGTCATAGGTTTGAAATCTAATGTATTTGCGTATGTAAAAATTTACATCCTTCATAACATGGTTAAATACTGTCTTGGATGTTGTTATTGTTTTGGGTGCTGTGGAGCCATCTCCAACTTGTAGTGGCCTTCATAAGCTTAATGCCACAGACAAAAAGAGTGATTTTTTACATTATTAGTTCTGACATCTTTTCATCCAACTTAAGGAAAAATAAATTTATTTATTCACAAAATTTTCTTTATCTAATGTAAAGAAGGGTCTGGGATTTAGCTCAGTTGGTAGAGAGCTGTGCTGCAGTCTCTGAGGTCCCGAGTTCAATTCCCAGCACTGGAAAAATGGGAAAAGGGCCTGGCAATCCACTCCCAAGGCAATCCTGAAATAGTCAGACCCTATGAGGGTCGCTATGAGTTGGATACTGACTCGACGGCACCTAACAACAACAATGTAAAGAAATGTTTGGTTAATGTTTATACTAGACAATATTTATTTGCACCGCATTTGCATTTTCCTGAAAGAATGGAAGGTCCTGAGCTGAAGCTAAATGTATATAAATGATTTAATTAATTAATTTGCTCAGTTCTGCCTTGACGCATTCCGTAGGCTCTGAAGTGTTTAACAAAAATATCTAAGCGAAACAAAACAAATTAACCAAATATGCGAAGCATACTTCTTAAAACATTTAGTGCAATTATAACAGTTCATTCTGTGAAGAGAATAAATTGGTGTCTGTCTTATTAGCATTTTTTCTTTTTCTCATTTCTCATTTCTATAATTTACCTAATACAATATAATTTACCTAATAATTACACATATCTATTGGATACGTCATGGGCTGGGATTTAGCTCCATTGGTAGAACGCCACTCTGCCATCTCTGAGGTCCCAAGTTCCATTCCCAGCACCGCAAAAATGGGAGAAGGATGTGGCAACCCACTCCCAAGGCAATCCCGAAACAATCTGCCATTGAAAACCCTATGAGGGTCACTCTGAGTCAGTTACAACTCGACAGCACCTAACAACAACAATGGGATACCTCATGACGTTTACATACATGTGTACCTTGTGTATCAATCAAATCAAGCATAAGTACATCTCTCCTCAAACACTTCTTTGTGGTGTTTTAGGACAGATGTACTTATGCTAGAAAGGATTTCCAAATCCTTTTTCTTTTGTAGCACATATTACTTTATTCTTATCTATAGTCACGGTATTGTGAAATCACACACCAAGCTGGGGGTGGTGGTGCACGCCTGTAATCCCAGTGGCTTGGGTGGTGGAGCCAGGAGAATCGCAAGTTCGAGACCAGAGGAAGTCTGCATTACTTAGCGAGACCCTCTCTCAAAAAGTAAAGAAAAAAAAAAGGGGGGGCTGTGGGTGCAGCTCAGTGGTTCGGCACTTGCATAGCATGCAAGCTCGAGGCCCTGGGTTCAACCCCTAGTATCACGAAAAAAAAAAAAAAAAGAAATCACATACCAGACTTACTTCTCCTGTTTAGCTCTTTCTGTAATGCTTAATGTGCTATTGGAATCTTGCTGCCTTTTCAGAGTGGTCCAGCACCTCAGGAGCACTCACCTCACCCCAGAATAGTTCAGAAATGTGTCATGATTTAGTGCAAAATGTTGTCCCTGTAGAACAGAAAGAATGCATAAGCCTTGAGAAACTTTGGGAAGTTTACTCTCATGGTTTTGGTTTCCAACAAATACAGGTTTCAAAATTTCCGCAAAATACTTGTGATTGTATCAAGAATAAAATATTTGTTAAAAATACCAGCATTTGTGCAGAATGCCTACCCACTCCAAAACTGTTGTTAAGAACAGCCTATTCTTAGCCTAAGAATGATAGAGGTTGAAACAGTAAATCTATATCCACCAGAAAGGCTCTTAGCAAATTTCCTACTAAGTAGTCCAGTTAGGGAACCCAAGTATCCCCAAACAGCCAATTTCATGGAATTCAATTATTAAGGAAAATAAAATTGTACCCCAAGAATTTAAATTCTGTCTGAATTTTTTTTCAGTGACTACCACAGAAAAATACTCACATATCAAATGACTCAGGAAAAACATACCACCTCTATGTTATTCTTGAATAATTATTCATTGGCACAATCCAGACAATGTCATTGCTGTTGTTGTTAGGTGCCGTTGAGTCAGGTCTGACTGATAGCGACCCCATGTACAACAGAACGAAACACTACTCAACATTGTGCCATGCCAGGTACTGTTGTCAGTGCCTCTCTGCTAGTCATAGGGTTTTCAATGGCTGATTGTTTCTAGAGTGGGCTTCCAGGTCCTTCTCCCTAGGCTGCAGCACCTGGTGTTTCCAGGTGGTCTCCCATCAAGGACTAACCAGGTGGACCCTACTTAGCTTCCGAGACCAGATAGGATTGGATGCCACAGTTGTATGGCTGCAGACACTAGAAAGAGAAAATTAAAAATGAAAGCATTGCTGTATGTTCATTGCAAATGCAAATAACAAGGAGGGGAAAGCAGTTCCCACAGGGAACAATGTACATTAGTGAGGTAATTCTGCCTGACCACAACCCTAAAACTTTTCCTTAGCTTCACATCCTGTGCTAAATTCTGGGCATGTCTGTGATCCAGCTTGAAGAAAAGAGGAAGAGAAGAAGATCGAGACTGCGTGTTAGTCAGTTCTCAAGAAGAAAGAACAAGCAAATGGTCTTTGAACGCATCATGAAAGACGTTCATTATAAAAAGTGGCTCACATGCTATGGACACCAGGAAATACAAATCTGCAAGATGTGATGGCAGATTTAAGACCCAAAGGAGCTGCCAGTCTTGTTCTGGTCCAAAGCCCCCAGACAAAGGCACAGGACAGGCAATGACACGGATGAAGTCTGCTGAAGAATTCTCTCTTGCTCAGACAATGATGGTTTCTTAATTCTATTCAAGCCTGCAACTGTTTGGGTGAAGTCCATCCACACTGTGGAGGGCAATTAGCTGATTTAAAGTTCATTGATTGTAAAAGTTAATCTCATTGAAAAAAATCCCGCAGGCCTGGCAATGTGGCAGATGCCTGTCATCCTGTAACTCAGGAAGCAGAGGCCAGAGGATCTGGGTTTGAGGGCAGAGGTAGCCTGTGCAATTTAGTGAGAACCTATCCCAAAAAGGAAAAAAAAAAAAAAAATAGAAAGAGGCACTTGCCTAACAAATGCAAGACCCTGGGTTCAAACTTCCAGTACTAAGGGAAAAAAAAGAAAAAACAATCCTTCAGGTTAGTACATACAATTAATCATCACAGGTAGCAATTTCCTTTTATGGAGAAAAGTGAAATTTGCTTCTGGCTTATATTTAATTGGTAAAATTTTAATCAGTTGTCTCCTGCAAGGTAGTGAAAAGAATCAAAATACAGTCAGTAGCTGGAAATGTACATGTGCATAAGAAAAAGGAATGGGAGATGTAGGGAAGGATGTAGGGCACTGCCCAGAGAGGCAGTTTGTCCCGGGGGCCTATCTAGGCCCCTTGGAGGACTGAGGCTTGTTCCCCAGGCAGTCACCTTTGCCCTACATCCAAGAACTCAGGGTCATTGAGGTCCCCAAGATGGCACTGGCATCCAATCCCTTACCTCAGACCTCTCAACACTGATTGGTTGTTTCCAAACCCATGAACGGCTCCTGATTGGATCATTCGGGAACCACCCCTGACTGGCTACTTTTACAAAACAAAATTTGCATATCCCCTCTGATTGGCTGAAACCCCTATGTGGTGACTGCCTCTGATTGGTCTCAGCTAGCCCCTGGAGAGTATATAAGGGCAGTACATGAAGCAGTCTGGGTCCATTCCATCGACCGGGACAGACAAGGAAACAATAAAGAGCTGTTGGAGAAGAGCACTTGAAGTCAGTGTCTTCACTGGGAAGAAAGAAGCAAGGAGCCACCGTGGGCATAAGCCTCTGAGCCTGCCTTTCTCAAGGCTTCTCAGAGCAGCTGTGGGCATAAGCCTCCTTTCCGGGTGGCACGGCTCTTGGGTGCTCAGCTCCCCCTCATTGGATGATGGGTCTTTGGTGGCTGGTTCTCACTCATGGCTGGAGCAAGTCCAGCTGCAGGGCGACGCCCCACAGAAGGATATCATGTGCAAACTGATACATATGCAGAAACTTATGGGATGGTCTCATCACATTGCAAACACAACTCCGTCCTTTCATGAGGTCAGTCAAGCTACTACAACTGAGAAAGCCTGGATTCTGTGTGACACATTGTCCTAAGCATCGGGTCCAGGTCTGACTGCTTAACCACTTGACACCTATAGACTGAAAGATGAGGTATCTGCTTCTATCACATCAAATGTGAAACTGTGGAGCCAGAACAGGACAAGAACAGTCCATCAGCAAGAGGAAGAACTAAAATCTCACAGCAGCTTCTGAATCCTAGCAATGATGAAATCTAGGTGGCTGCTGTTGCTAGGTGCCATCGAGTTGGTATCCCACTCATACTAACCCTGTGTACAACAGGCAAAACACTATTGTCAGCGCTTCTCTGCTGTTCACAGGGTTTTCAATGGCAGATTGATTTTTGGAAGTGGGCTGCCAGGTCCTTCTCCCAAGCCTACAGCAGCTGGTGTTCCCAGGTGGTCTCCCATCTAAGTACTAACCAGGCCCGACCCTGCTTAGCTTCAGAGATCTGACAGGATAGGATGCCACAGGGCTATGGGTACAGGTGAAATCTAGGTGGGCAGCATGTAAAAGTCTTTTTCCCTGGCAGAGAAGTCCCTAGCCTCTTAGTTTACAGTTTCTCCTCTAATTTATTTTCACAATCTTAGTAGCTTAAAAACAATTGACACTTATTCTTGTACAGTTTGTGATTTCAGACATCCTTTTCGTCTAAAATCAAGATCTTGGCAGGGCTGATCCTTTGTGGAGAGGTTCAGGGGAATCTGCAACCCTGCTTTCCTGCAGCTTTGAGAGGCAGTGTTCATTCCTGTGCTCCTGGCTGGTACCTGTAGCCTTTTTGCTTCTTGCTTCCATGCGCATATAGGCTACTAACATCACAGAGCCCTCTGCAGGCCTCCTGTATGAACCTTTCACAAGGACATTGGGCAGCTTGGGCAATCCAGGGTAGTCTCTCCAGCAAGAGCCTTCATTCAGTTATATTTACAGAGCCCATTTTACCTTGTTGATATAGTCACAGGTTCTGCCGTTCTTAGGATATTAAAATCATTTGGTTGTCCACAATCAACCTACCACCCTCAGAAAATACCCTGCTTCAGTTTCTGAGAAGGGTCCCTTCACCTGTTGTCATCTTAGAGGGCACTCCTCTTCATTTTTTTCCCAGAGAATTTTGCTTTGGGATAAGCTTTTCATATCCTGTGGCTTCTCATGCACATATGCTTGGGAGAACAAGTCTCCTGCCCTGCCCCCCCACTTTTTCTGACAAGGCTTGTGGTCATTAACTTTCTTTCAAAAATTGAACAGGTTTCTGTGATCAAGAGCTAGTTACAAAGCACAGTGTTTCTTTTTGGACTGAGTTCTGAAATTTGCCTTATTAGCTTTCTCAAGTTTATAATTGCCTCCATGTTTTTGTAGTAGTTACAAGAAAACTATGTACAGTAATAGGCATGAACTAGAAGGGGATGCCCTTATTGACTACCATCATTGGCTGGCCTGGGACTGTGACATTCAGTGACAGTTCTTGTCATTAGACCGCGGAGAATAATGTGAAGAATGTTGTTATAGTCAATGCCACTGAAACTATTATTAGTAATGTTTGATACATTTTTCCAAAACCATAATGAAATAATACTTACAGTTTTAATCTACTAAGTTTTTGAAAATGTGCTGCATGAGCAGAAGAGAATCAATCCACTGAGAAATGACTCTGTTCCCAGGTTGGTGGGGAGATTTTTTCAAACTGTACACTCGATGTTGTCAATGCTGCAAGACCAAAACTGCTATGTGATTTTAGATTGGTCTTTGCCAATGTTTTGTTTGTTCTTATTTGCTATCCTGTTCCAGCTCCATGACTTTATATGTGATCATCTCATCCTCATTCTCAATTTGTAAACTGCTCAAATGTATATATCTTCTTTAAGAAAAAACTCCCTTATTTAAAAAAAAAAACTAGGACTAATTAAAACACATTAATATTCTGGGTCAATCTGATTCCCAGGAAACTACAGGACTCGTAGATGCATGGATGTTCTGTCAAGTTATCACAGGTGACAATTTACCAAATATTTGACTACAGTATAATAGAGGACATAATTATTGAATCCTATTTTCTTGTCTTTTATTGTTTGCACTGTCATCTTGTTAGGTACTATAGAGTCAGATCTGACTCATAGTGACTGTAAGGACAGCAGAAGGAAGCACTATCCAGCACTGTGCCATGCACAGGATCTTTTTATGAGTTGTGCCACATCAGCAAAAGGAGGTTTCAAGGGTTTTATTCCATTCCCCATCATTAAGGTTGACTCTACTTTGAGGAAGCAACTCTTCTCCAGTCATCTTTTGAATGCTTTCCAGTCTGAGGGGCTCTTTTCCTGGTACGATATTTGACAGTGCTTCTCTGCATTTCATAGGATTTTTCAATGGCTAATTGTTCCAGGAGTGGGCTTCTCCCTAGTCTGTCTTAGTCTGGAAGCTCAGCTGAAACCTGTCCACCATGAATGGCCCTGCTGGTATCTGAGATACCAGTGGCATAGCTTTCAACACCACAGCAATGCGCAAGCCCCTATAGCATGACAAGTTGACAGATATAATTTAGGTTTTTGTTATAAAAATATACACTTGTCATGAATTTCTATTGTAAAATAGCCTAAATGCTAAGCTCCCAAAAGAAAAAGATACTAAAAGCACTTAGAATACTAACACATTTGTTTAAATTGATAATAAAGGAAAAATTAAGAAAAAAACCATATTTAGTAACTTTTACAGAGCACAAAGTCAAAGAAAAAAGGTAATTAAAAGTATGAAAGAAAAGAGAGTAGACATAAAAGATAGACTGATAATGTTAAATATTTAATTAACAGCCCTAGAATATTGGAACTCAGAAGACAGATGTCAAAAGTTATCCAAAATAATAATAGTAATAATCATCATAATAGAATAGGAGAATATCAGTCTTTAGATTAAAAATCTAAGCCCAGTACTAAGCTTGTGGCCACCATTTTGGCAGCACAGAAAAGAAGCCCATCACTCTAAAAAGTTCCACTGGGTAGTAGTGTGTGATGAACTCTGAAATAGCCGGTGCAGTGGTGCACACCTGTAATCCCAAAAACTCAGGAGGCTGAGGCAAGAGGATGGGTGTGAGGCCAGAAGCAGACTGCATAACTTAGACCATGTCTCAAAATAAAAAATAAAATTAAATTGAAAGGGTGGGAGTGCCCTTCAGTGATGGAGTATTTGCCTGGCCCTGGGTTCGACACCCAGAACTTGGGAAAAAAATCCTCAGAGTGCCAAAATATTCAATGAAAGAAAAGTACAATTTATATTTTCATCCATACAATAACAAAAGATAAAATATCCAATAAAGCTTCTAGAAATAGAGCTAGCTGGGGTGGTGCACACCTGTAATCCCAGCACTGGAGAGGTTGAGGCAGGAGGATCACAAATTTGAGGCCAGAGGCAGGCTGCATAATTTAGCAAGACACGGTCTTAAAGACAAAAGCATACACAATGGGCTGAGAGTAAGGCTCAGTTGTACAGCACTTGCAAAGCATGCAGTACAGGGCTCAATCTCCCAGTACTACAAAAAAGTAATAATAATAATAATAATAATAATAATGATAATAGCAATAATATATGTGAACTTCTTAAAACAATCTGTAATATTTTTATTACATTTTCTAGCAATTGAACACCAATTATTTGCAAGGCTGCTATAATTATACCACTATTATGCTAACCTTTAGGTTCCTCAGATATAAGAAAGACAAAGTCTATTACATGGCAAACCCAGTATCTGTGGCAAGTAGATCCAAAGACAGAACTGTAAAAAAGAATAAGTAAAGTTTTCTGTTTTCAGTCTTTCTTTACTCTATTTTAGTACTGAGAGACATAATTCTTTTCTTAAAAATGATTGAACAAATAGAGTAGAAATGTAGGAGACAGTGAGGATTCTTTCCCTTTTTCTTTTTCCTTCCTTCCTTCCTTTCTTCCTGCCTGTCTTCCATTTATTTATTTATTTATTTATTTATTTATCTCTTTCTTTCCTTTCATTTTCTTTCTGTTTCTTTCTTTCTTTTTCTTTCTTTCTCTTTCTTTTTTTTCCTTCCTTCCTTTCCTTCTTTCTTTCTTTCTCTCTCTTTCCTTTTCTTTCTCTCTTTCTCTCTTTTCTCTCTTTCCTTTTAAATTTTCAGTACTATGGACTGAATCCAGGGCCTCACACATACTTTACAAGTGCTCTGACACTGAGCTGCACCCTCAGTCCATTTTTAATTTTTTTTTTTTTTAGATTGAGATAGGACCTCATTAAGTTAATGCATGCTGCCTCTGGCCTCAAATTTGGGATTCTCTTGCCCCCACCTCCCAAGTCTGGAGTCTGGAAGTTCTTTCTAAATGTACTGAGTTGGGAAAATGGAGAAAGGACAATTGTCTGACATAATGATCCAAAGTTGCTTTCCACCTATGAAAGATAATTTTTCCAGAACTTCCAAATCTTTATTCATAGTATGGTTACATTGATTCAAAAGCTAAGACATTTTACCAAAACATGAAATTTATCTACACCTCTCTGAAGTATTTAGATGTTCCACTGGAATTATAGAACACTGCCTTGGCTCATTTCACTTATCAGTCCTGAAGGTCAGTGATGGTACATTTTTGTTTAAACTATATGTTCATTTGTGAAGGCTAGTCCTTTTTATTATGAAGGGGAAAGACGTGAGAAGAAATGAGACAATTCAAGATTTTATGAGTCTCTGAGTTACAAAAGTGTTTTAAAAAAACCAAGCTGTGCTATGTTTGATGAATTTCCCTTTGGGGCTTGAGTAATAAACATAGATATATGGAGGGAAGAATGTTATATCAAGTTTTAATGAAAGGTTAATCACTTCAGCATCAATAAGTCACTGACTAGAAAAGACATTTTAATTCACAACTGAAAGGTTTGATATGTGTTTCCATTTATTAAAATGTAAAGAGAGAAAACTGACAATAACCAAACAAAATATAGCTGTTAACTGTTTGGTGATTCCTGATACTAATATATTTCTGTCAAAATAGAAGCTGGTTTAAGATGACCTTGACTGTAGTTGATTAGTACTGAAATTCAATTATCTTCTACATTAGAGTAGTAATGAGTACACTTTATTGCAGGTTAGTCACATTCAGAAGAGACAAAGCCCATGGGTACAAATTGTTAAATATGCCACAGAGAGAACAGAAGAAGAATAAAATGATATGCAAGCACCTTGAAACTTCATGCAATAAATTGCTTCTTATCTTATAATGATATAGACAAAGCCTTTGCTTCTTTCAGGAAAACCTGAGAACATTTTGTTTCTGCTAAAGGTGCTAATAGTTTCTCTACACATATGTAAAAATATAAGACCATTTGTGGAAGATTGGAAGTGTGGCTGGAATTATTCATGATTTTTTATCTCCATGTTCTTTGCTGAGTCATTTTGCAGATGTTTATTTAAGACACGGAGACTCTTTTCTTACTCCTTAAGCCTGGCCTGCCAGAGAAGGACTTGGCAATCTGCTCCCAAAGCTCTCGAAACAATCAGCCAATGAAAACCCTATGAGGGTCACTGTGGGCTGGACACAACTTGACAGCGCCTAACAACAACAATAACCTTGGCACGGTCTGGTGACTTGCTTTGATTAAAGTGAATGAGATGGACATGAGGTTATGTCACTTCTTGGATTCAGACGTTAAGAGATCTTGCAACTATTGCTACTTCCTTGTACACATGCAATGCTGATATGAATTATGAAAGGCCAGTGTCCTGGGAGATAAGAAACCAAATGGAGGAGAGACAGTCCACGGATGTATCCCCACCAAGGCCCAAAATGTGGGACAGAGCCCACAGGCGTTCAGTAAAGCCAAATCTCATGGGACCCTCTAGCCTACCTGTCAGCACACTGCAGTAGTAACATTATGGTTATCAAGGCCCCCTAGAACTGCCATGCCCAGCATGACTTAATGACTCAGGAGCTAAATAAATATGTTGTTGTTGTTAGGTACTGTCTAGTCAGGTTCAACTCATAGTGACCCTTATAGGGTTTTCAATGGCTGATTGTTTCGGGATTGCTTTGAGAGGGGATTGCCACATGCTGCTCCCATTTTTGTGGTTCTGGGAATCAAACTCAGAGACTGCAGAGTGACACTCTACCAACTGAGCTAAATCCCAAGTTTTGCAATGATATGTTGTTGTTGTTGTTGTTAGGTGCCGTCTAGTCAGTATCTGACTCATAGCGACCCTCATAGGGTTTTCAATGGCTGAGTGCTTCGGGATTGCCTTGGGAGTGGATTGCCAGGCCCTTCTCCCATTTTTGCGGTGCTGGGAATTGAACTCAGGGCCTCAGAGACTGCAGCGCAGCGCTGTACCCACTGAGCTAAATCCCAGCTCTTGCAATGATATAGCGAAAGATAATTGATGCTATTGATTATACTGTATTGAAACCAAACTTCCTTTGATAAATACACTGCGTTTTATGTCCTTGCTACCATGGGAAAAACTCTAGCACTGTGCACATGTGTTCTTTTTTTCTGGATTTTAAGATGTATATATTAATTTTTGGAGGGGAGTACAATTGGCACAAATGATATGCATGGTGGGTAGGAACAGGAGTAAAAAGAGTCAGGGAGACAACCCTCCAGATTAAAGCTCAGTGCATAACAGGAAAGAATAATCAGTCAGGTTGAGAGGTTTGATTTCTTTCATCCTCCCATTACCTGAGATGGAAGCATAGCTTCTCCTTTTGTACCTCGCAGGGGAGACCTGGAGACTGAAGCAGTGCCTGAGATTTCAAAACCTGGCTTTTCTGTTTCCCTTGGCTACCAGGTGTCAGAGCCTTATCATCCCTGCATGGAGCATTGCAGAAACACGCCACAGTGAGTCTCCTGCACCAACCCACTCTCCTGTGAAGCCAAGTTTCACCCCATAATGACTTTTGGCCTGAAATAGATTTAAGTTACTTTTTCCATATATAATCCTTTGGCCGGTGTTTTAGACCATCTTATCAATATTCCTTCCTGACCCCACTCCACTTTGGAATTCCTTCCACTGCCTGCCCCTTCCCCTTCATTGCCCACACAGTGGGCACCTTGGATGGAGCATGCTGTCCAAGTATGCTTTGCAACTTCTTCTTCTTTTTTTTTTAATCTTAGGAACCATAAACTGTACAAATGCTTATGTTGCCTCCTTTTTTAAGATGCAGAAAACCTCACTTTCAGACTTGTATATGTGAAATATACTGCAAATATTTATAGCTTGAAAAAATGCAATTTTTCTTCAAATAAATGAGAGCAACACAAGGAACCAAATAAATAAACTGTCAAAATATAAGGCATAAGTTGACTTTCAAAGTGTTGCAGTTGGTCAGAAATGTCAGTTTTGGCTGACAAAGTCAAGGCTGGTATATGGAGGAGTCACAGGTCCTCAGAAGTCCCTAGAAGCAAGTGCTGAAATGGTACAGGCTGCAATGAGTGTGCAGTTCATTTTAAAAACAGTATTGGAAAGTCATAATCTTGGTCCTGGGGGTACTGAGCAAACAAGAGGATAGCAAGAGCAGTTCATGCATGGAAAAAGGGAATAATGGATACGGTCGGAAGCAGTTCACAGCCTTAGGATTAACAGCAATGACTGTGGGGTCTGACAGGCTGGATTTGAACCCAAGTGCAGGTGTTTGCACAATGTGTGACCTTGGGTGAATTACTAACGGCATTCTGGCTTCTCTCTGTAAATACACAAGAGTTTTGCCTTTTAGTGTTGCGACAAAGATTTAAGGAGTTTACATTTCATTTTCTAAAATATTTTCTAAAATAATTTTCTAAAATATTTTATTTTCTAGAATAATTATTTTCTAAAATATTTTACTTTCTAAAATTGATGCCCTGCTCACTCATCACTGCCACATTTTTCTCCTTGCCTCAGGGTGCTTTCGTCCTCTGCCCTGGACATTATTTCCTCAGATCTGCTCTGTCCCTTCATTGCATTTGTACCTATTCAATATCAAGTCCTCGGAGCTCCTCAGCACCATTCCTATAACTAAAACAGAACCCCATTCCACCCCTCACTCTCTTCTTCCTCTACTTTTATGTTTCTTCATTATTGTTGTTGTTAGGTGCAATCGAGTCAGTATCTGACTCACAGTGACCCTCATAGGGTTTCAATGGCTGACTGTTTCAGGATTGCCTTGGGAGTGGATTGCCAGGTCCTTCTCCCATTTTTGTGGTGCTGGGAACCGAACTCAGGACCTCAGAGACTGTAGCCCAGTGCTCTACCAACTGAGCTAAGTACCAGCCCTGTTTCTTCATAGTTCTCACCAATACCTGACAAATATTTCACGTTTCATTGTTTGTTTTCTCTCTTCTTACAAGAATAAAAGATCCGTAGTAAGAGATGGTTCGCTTTACTGTTCTTGTTGTTTATTACTTTAACTGCCTTTATGCAGAAAAAGTATGTGACTTGTAGTTGTTTTTCACCAAATACTTGCTCAGAATATATTAAGTAAGAAAATGATTTTGGGTGGGAGCACAGTGTGAGTCAGGGTCTTGCTATGTAACCCAGGGTGGCCTTGCACTCCCGATCCTCTTGCCTCAGCGCCTCACATGCTAGGATTACACAAAGTCTATTAAAAAATGATTTTAAAGAAACATCTATTGACTCCAACAAGAGGATTTTTGAAAGATCAATGACAATATTTCTTTTGGATGCACAACCTATATTTATGTAAGATTCTACAAAGAAGAAATATCTTGTTTCACCTGTTCTTAATAAAGGACAGAAGCTATAATAGTTTGATTATCACACTTCAAAATTTTCCCATGTAATTAAGTTATCAAAATCACATAGATATTTTAGGCAACAACTCATACTTATTGATTCCTCAAACAATTTTACAAAATATTCTGGGCCTATAAATGTACTTTCTTTCAAATAAGAAATATTTGGAATTCCGTACACAGCAGGCATAGCCCTATTTTTATTTGATCACTGTCTTTAATGGATGGCTCATTGGTAACTTTATTTCAAATTTAAGTGGCATTTCTAATTTGGAACACGACACTAACATGAATTCCTACAATGTTTAAATCAAATTGCTCACTTTTTAAAGAGTTCTTTGTGATTTAGGCCTTAGAGAGAGGAACATCAGCCAAAAGTGAGAGGCAGGAAAGGTCACCGAATCTCTTCTCTGAGAAGCCAATGGAATAATGTCTTCATCTTGTTAGGGTAAGGGCAACAGGGTGCTGGGGAAAACCCACTGCAGTGGGGCAAGGACACTAAAAGACAGAAGGACCCACTCCTGGGAGAGAGGTCCAATGCTCGCTCTAACCAGAGACAGAGTCTGGGAAGCTCCAGAGCATGTGCAGAATGGTGCTCCCCATGACCAGGGACACAGGGCCAGCTGAAAACTGTAGTTGAAATAGAGAAACAGGATCTGGCTCCTGCCCACCCTCCACCTTCCTGTTCAAAGCACTGGGTACCAAGCAGGAGCAGAATATTGCGAGAGAGGAGCAGCAGGGGACAAGAATATCAAAAGGGACCTTTCTGGAGTCACCACAGAATGGAGGACCTAAAGTCAAGGTTCTACAACCAAAACTGTAAGAAGAAATGCGCTAGAGAGAAGGGGTGGGAACAGAAGAGAAATAACTTCAGGAGATTCATAAGATTTAGCATCTCTAATAAGACACGGGCTGATGCACAGGTGGTAGACGCAGTAGAACATGAGCCAAGTTCTGGTTGTTGCCCTTGTCGTCATCATCGACCTCCTCGTCCTCCTCGTCCTCGTCCTCGTCCTCCTCCTCCTCCTCCTCCTCCTCCTCCTCCTCCTCCTCCTCCTCCTCTTCTTCTTCTTCTTCTTCTTCTTCTTCTTCTTCTTCTTCTTCTTTCAAATATGGAGAAAATCTGTTTTGGGAATTGGATTAGCTTATGCATTCAGACAGCAAGTTTCTGAACCTTGCTTTTTCCATGGGAATAGCTTAGATGACTACAGCATAGGATGTGCATGCGGCGTGGGGAAAATGCTCTCGAACTTCAAGGGCTGGCATTGGAGCTGCCGTAATGAAGAAGGAGCAACCACAGACACAGCCAGTAATGTTGACCTAAGGTAAAGCAATTCCCATTGACTTCAGTGTGATTTTAATTAAGGGCACGATTTGGCCAATTAAGTCCACCCCTGTCTGGAAGCTGCACTAACTCTCTGATCTGTGACTGCTGGAACGCTGTCACTTCATTCTCTCAGGCCTCCAAGCCCCTCGTTTCTCAGAGTGGGGGCAGTGAACACCTGTAATTAAAATGAGAACTTTGTAGTGGGCAAGAAAATATATTACTCAACAAAACACCAGCAGAGAGTAAAGAGATATTTTATAAATATATAATTGATATGTTAATTTTGATATCATTAGATGTTGACACTGTTTTCCCTTATAACATTTTGATATTGTAGAATTGCAACTTATTTTTTCCCCAGTACTAGGGGTTGAACCTAGGACCTTGCACATGCTAAGCAAGTGTTCCACCTCTGAGGTGCACCCCTGGGCTCCCCTTTTCTCCATTTTGTTTGTATTTTGAGACAGTGTCTACCTAACCTGTGCTTGCTGATTTGGGCCTCAAATTTGCCATCTACTGGTCTCAGTCTCCTGAGTAGCTGGGATTACAGGCATGTACCATAGCACCTGCTTTATAACTTTCTTAATGGTCACCATAACATATTTTATTAAACCTCTATAGCAGAACTGTGACTAGGATTTAGCTCAGTTTGTAGAGTGCTGCTCCGCAGTCTCTGAAGTTCCAAGTTCAATTCCCAGCACCACAAAAATGGGAGGAGGATGCGGCAATCTACTCCCAAGGCAATCCCAAAATAATCAGCCATTGAAAAACCTTGTGAGGGTCGTCACTATGAGTCAGACACGACTTGAAGGCACCTAACAACATAGGAGAGCTATCCAACTTTTAAGTTTGTAGTCTTATTTTGTGGTGTTTCTCTTTAAACATTGCTGGGTATCATGTGAATTTTTAGTCAGGAGTACAAAATACCTGAGAAAATCAACTTAAAAGAGAGAAGATTTATTCTGGCCCACAGTTGCAGAGATTTCAGGTCATGGTTACTTGGTCACAACACTTCAGGCATCTTGGGAGGTGGCACATCATGGCAGGAGGGCACAATGGACCAAAACCACTCACTTCCTGGTGCCCAGGATGCAGAGGGAAAGGGGAGAGGCTGGGGTCCCAGTAGCCTGTTCAAGGCCACGCCCCCAATGACATAACTTCCTCTCACTTGGTCCCACCTCCTAAGGGCTCTACCAGGTCCCTGTAGTGCTAGAGGCTGGGGACTACACCTTCAAGATATGAGCTTCTGGTGAATGGTTCTCTTTCTAATCATAACACTTAATATTTGCCACTATGAATACATATGACTAATTTTTATAAATTATGACATGTAAAGTTGAAATACAATATGAATCAAGTTTTGAATATGAAATGAGGGTCTTCACTATTTTTAGAAAATAATGACATTTTCTGTGACAATATTAATACTTTAAATACAAACTGAGTTATTTTTAAAATTTTCCTTGTAGTTGGTAAGGTGGCACATGCTTGGAATCCCAGTGACTTCAGAGGCTGAACCAGCAGGTTCATCAGTTCCAGGCCAGAGGCAGCCTGCACAAGTTAGCAAGACCCTGTCTCACAATAAAAAGGAAAAAAAAGGAAAGAAATGAACTGAAGGTGCATCCTAATGGCAGAGCACTTGCAAAGTATATGCAAGGCCCTGGGTTCAATGCCCAAGTACTACTAAAAGCAAACCAAGACTTTTGTGATTTTAATTTCTTTGTCAGCATACCTAATAATGTAAAAATGTAAAGTAACTCAACACTTACTAAGAATAGATTCCTCTAAAGTTCAAAGAGTTTTTTCTGCCTATAAATGAAGCTATAGCACCCTAGCATCCCATCCCACCTGATCTTGGAAGCTAAGCAGAGTTGGCCTGGCTAGTCCTTGGATAGAGACTGCCTTGGATACCAGGTGCTGCAGGCTAGGGAGACAGACCTAGCAGCCCACTCCTGAAACAATTTGCCACTGAAAACCCTAACAGTACCAGAGAAGTACTGACAATAGTGCCGCTCATGACATAGTTCCAGCGAGTGTTTCATTTTGTTGTAGGTAGGGTTACCATGAATTAGACCCTATTTGACAGGTCCCTAACAACAATAAGGGCTGGGATTTACCTCAGTTGGTAGAGCGCTGCGCTGCAGTCTCTGAGGCCCTGAGTTCAATTCCCAGCACCGCAAAAATGGGAGAAGGGGCCGGCAATCCACTCCCAAGGCAATCCCGAAACAGTCAGCCATTGAAAACCCTATGAGGGTCGCTATGAGTCGGATACCGACTCGATGGCACCCAACAACAACAACAACAACAACAACAACAACATAAATGAAGCATATACAACAACAAAAAAATTTCCTATTTCATTTTTTTTCTTTTAACAGGAACAGGATATTGTTGAAGGGAACAGACAATTCAAATCTAATATTCACATTTTGTATGAGAATGATTGTGTATATGTATGTATATATACACACATATAGTAAACTAATAAGTTTTATGGGAGAAGGACATGGCAATCTACTCCAGAGGCAATCCAAAAACAGCCATTGAAAATCCTATGAGGGTTGCTGTGAGTCGAACAGCACTCCAGGGCACCTAACAACAACAACAACAACAACAACAACAACAACAACAAATTTTATATCTCACTCAGAAATTGTCCTAAACCCTGTGAAACTTAATCCCTGGGTAGGAGCCAGGATCACAGTTTATAGCCAGGGAGATGCTGCCCAGCATCCAAAGTAAAGCACCTCTCTGACCAAAGGGCTGTGGCATACGGAGTAATTGGTAGGGCAGCAGAGCAGCCATAAGGTAGTCTTATCACCAGCAATCCAGGGCATAGGGCCCCTGTGTGATGCATCTGCTATCCTAGCTCAGATACATGACTAAGGGCGCCATGGGCTCTGCCTGGGCCACAGACACTTGGTCCCTCACCTGGTAGTTTGGAATCAAAGGGAATGAATGCAGCTCTAGAGGCAAGAAGGAAAATAGTAGTATGTTTTGAATAAAAGCTTTTCTGAACCAAGAACAGGATAAAGAGCCTCTGAGCACAGCTCTCTTTATAGACTCCCTACCCTGGCATCTGAGATGAAAAATCCTAGCAAGGGAATGAGACACTAGCAATTTACCTTACTATGGTGTGGATTTTGAAGATTGATGGCATTTCCTTCTCCTTGTACAGCACAGCGGATACATGAGAAGGGTATGTGGTCCGCCTTAGAGTGCTACGTTTGCATCTGATTTATAAGCCGCATAGGTCTTTCCATCAAAATAACAGAAAAGGTTTTACTGTTGCTTAGAATGGTATTCTGACTTTTGTCTCAGAATGAAATGTGATTTAAAGTGTGTTGCTTTCTCGATGGGGAAATCAAACCCCTCCCCGCCGCCTAGTTTACAACTTATTTCAAATAAGTCCCTCAATTTGGTTTGTGGCAAGTATGATTTCTTCCATTTTGACAGATTTATTTGGATCCTGAGGGCCACGTCCCTGAATAATGGCTCTGTTCTAAAAGGGAAGGAACTTACTTTTGCCTTTGACGATGTAACTGCTTATCAAGGGGGTGTTGTGGCAACTACTAAAGTGTCCACTGTTGTATATGAGTGATAGCTCACATCTAGGACTTCACATAACACTTATGTAATCCAGTGAATGTAAAAATATGTAAGAAATACAGTCTGACCAATTTTATGTTAAATAAAGAAAGCCGACCTATAGTGAAAGAGGAACATCTGAGTCGTCATGAATTGTCCATGAACCTATCTAAATACTGTAGAGTCTTGAATAAGCATTTCTTCTGACCTCTGTTCTAAGTAAACAAATGCCATTCTAAAGAAGGAAAACATTAAACAATTTTTTTTCAGTACTGGGGGATTGAGCCCAGAGCCTCATTCACACTAGGCATGTGCTGTATCACTGCGCCACACCCCTAGCTTTTTTTGTATTTTTATTTTGAGACAAGGACTTGCTAAATTGCCCAGACTCCCTCTGACCTCAAACTTGCCATCCTCCTGCCTCAGTATCTTGAGTTGTTGGGATTCCTAGCATATGTCATGGTGCCTGGTAATAAGTAAACTTAAATATAACTAAAAATTTTTCAAGAAATTTTGTTCTCTTAGCTCGTTTAATAAATTGTTTTCAACAATTTGAAACAAACTCAAGGGAGATTATAATAGATCTTGTGCAAAATATATTTAGATGTATATATAGGTCAGGAAGTCGAGAAGAGTTAGTTGAATGTAACTGATGCGTGACCATAGTATCTGACAAATTTCATAGGTCGGAGAGAAAATATAAAGATTATTTCATGATTTCAGATTTTCTTTATGTTAATATTACATTGTCCATTTTATTTGATAACACCATCCACTTTCTGGTAGGAAAAAGCTATTCTGAGTGTTCAAAAATGCGTATAAGTGAATGATTTAACATTTCATGAATGTATCTTATCCTAAATATCTAAAAGAGTAAATTAAAAACCCATTTACAAGTACATAGCATCAAACCCAGAAAATATTAATCATAATATGTATTTGAGGGTATGATGTATCTCTAAACTGAAAATAACACATATTTAGGGGATAAATTAAATAATGCATTAATAAACATGAAGCTGTACCTTAGCAGTTTGGATGACTAAATATTTTAAAGATATTAAATCCCTAATTTGATATATAGAGATTCAGTGGAATCAAAGTAAAAATTCCAGAAGATCTTTTGCAGAAAGTAGAAATTTGGGATTAGAAAGGTTTCAAATCCTCTTCACTTTCAGAAAGCAGAGTTATGTCATCTGTATACACAGGTTGTTAATGAATCTTCCTCCAATCATGATGTCATGCTCTTTTGCTTAAACCCCAGCTTTTCAGATTATTTGCTCAGCATAGAGATTGAAGACATACAGTGAAAAGATACAGCCCTGATCCACCTTTCTTGACTTTTATCCAGGTAGTGTTTCCTTGTTCTGTTCGGACAACTGCCTTGGAGTCCATGTACAGATTCCTCATAGTAGAATTAAATGCTCTGATATTCCCATTCTTTGCAGTATTGTCTATAATTTATCATGATCCACATAGTCAAATGCCTTTGCATAGTCAGTAAAATATAGATGGACATCTTTCTGGTATTCTCTGCTTTTGGCTAATAACCATTTTACTTCAACAGTAATGTCCATGGTTCCCTGCCATCTTCTGAATTCAGCTTGATTTTCTGATAGTTCCCTGTCTATATACTGCTGCAGTCACTTTTATTTATTTATTTTTTAATTTATTTTTTTTGTGTGTGTGTGGTACTGGGGGTTGAACCCAGGGCCTCATGCTTGCATGCTCTGCAAGTGCTGGACCACTGAGCTGCACCCTCAGCCCATTTTTTTTTTTTTACTTTTTTTTGAGACAGGGTCTCACTAAATTACGCAGATTGCCTCTGGTCTCGAACTTGTGATCCTCCTATCTCCCCCTCCCCAGCCACTGGGATTAAAGGCATGCGCCACAGTGCCCTGCTGCCTGCAGTCAGTTTTGAATGATCTTTAGCAAAATTTTCCTTGCATGTGACATTATTGATATCATTCGATCATTTCCTCATTATTTGGATCACGTTTCTTGAGAATATACACAAATCTGGATCTCTTCCAGTCAATTGGCCAGCTAGCTGTTTTCCAAATATCTTGGCATAAACAAGCTAGCACCTCTAGCATCTGTTTGTTGAAACATCTGTGTTGGTATTCCATAAATTCCTGGAACCTTGTGTTTTGACATTTCCTTTAAGGCAGTTTCCACTTCAACCTTCAGTACCATTGGTTCTTGATCATATGCAGCCTCTTGAAATGGTTGATCATCCCCCAATTCTTTTTGATATAATGACTCTACATGTTCCTTCCATCATGTTTGATGTTCCCTGCATCATTTAATATTTTCCCTCTAGAATCCTTCCCTATTGCCACCCAAGGCTTGAATTTTTTTCAATTCCTTAAGTTTGAGAAAAACAGAGCATGTTCTTCCCTTTTGGTTTTCCATCTCCAGCTCTTTGTACATGTCATTATAGTATTTGATTTTGCCTTCTTGAGCTGCCCCTTGAAATCTTCTGTTTAGTTCTTTAATTTTGTCATGTCTTCCTTTTACTTTAGAAGCTCATCATTCAAGGGCAAGTTTCAGAGTGTTTTTTGACATGTAATTTAGTCTTTTCTGTTTTTCCTGTCTTTTTAATAAACTTTTGATTTTCTCATGAATGATGTCTCTGATATCATGTCGTAACTCATCTGATCTTCAATCATTAGTGTCTTCCTGTGCAACCCTGGCGGGCCTCAAACTTGTGGCCCTCCTGCATTTTCCTCCCAAGGGCTGGGATAGTGGCCATGTGCCTGATGCTATGGCAGGACTAAAAACTTAGGTAAGAAGTTCATCACAGAGAAAATTGATTGTGGAGCATATGAGCACTTTTAGTACTATCTTTATACTTTTCTATAAATCTAAAACTGCCCTAAAATTAAAACTTAATTTGAAAAATTCTGTGTCTCACCTGTTTTGGGGAGCTATTAATCTCCTAATAAATTTGCCTTTTCCAAATGTCATATACATAAAATCATACAGAATGATTTTACAGAAGAACAATAAACATTAAAATTCAACCATGGCTTTGCATGGCTTGATAGAACATTCTGTTTGGCCACAGAATAGTAGTTCATTGTACCATGCTGTGTACTTGTTCACTTACTAAATATTGTCTTGTTTCCTTTCAGTTTTTGGTAATATGTACAGAGGTCCTATATACTTGTGTGCCAATTTTAATGTGGACATAGAATTTCAAAGCAGTTTTGTAAATACCTAGAGTGAAATTACTCCACCATATGATAAGACAACAAGTTTATAAGAAACTTCCAAATGATTTTTCAAAGCACTTGCACCATTTTGCACTCCCCCCAGCAATGAATTCCTTTGTGTGGTTCCATATCCAGTACATCAATAAGTATTGCCACTTGTTTTGATTTCAGCCATTCTAATTGATAACGTTTTATAGTTGTTTTAGTTTGCATTTTTCAAAAGAAAGATAATGCCGAATATCTTTTTATATCCTTATTTGCCATCTGTATATATTATTTGGCAAGTGGTTAGAACATGTGCTCATTTTCATTTGGGCTTATCTTCTTATAGTCATGTTTTAATTTTTTTTTTTGTATATTTGGTGTATGAAAAGACATAGGCTTTCAAAATACTTTCTCCTAGGTTGTAGCTTGCCTTTTTGTTATGTTAAAGAAAACTTCTATAGAACAGAATGCAGTGGCATTAATAAAGACCAACTTGTAAATTATTTGTTTTATGGATTATGCAGCTTGTCCTGCATCCAAAAGCTTGTCACAAAATGAAGGATTCATAGATTTTTATCTGAGAGGTATTGCTCAGACCTTATGTCACTGTGACAAAATACCTGACATAAATAACTTAAGGGAGGAAAGATTTATTTTAGCTCATAGCTTCAGAGATTTCAGTCCATAGTCCTTGGCCCTACTGATTCTGGGTTTGTGGGAGGTAGGAAATCATGGCCGTGGGAATGAGTAGTGGAGGAGGTTCTTCACCTCATGGTGGCTAGGAAGGACAGAGAGGGAGGGAGAGAGGGAGAGAGAGAGAGAGAGAGAGAGAGAGAGAGAGAGAGAGAGAGATAATGTTGCAGGAAGCAAGGTCCACTGAAGAGAAAGTATCACTAGAGCACCAGCATTAATTAGAGGAAGAGGTTATATTGCTGGCAGGGCAACAGCTATATTTTTTATGCCAAAAAGCCTTACTCCCTGAGTTATTCTTTTCTGTTGCTTATATAGGACTTACAGACCAGTGGACAAGGGGATCTGTGTGTTTCTTTCTGATGGGTTACTTTAAACAGTCCACAGGTGTGATAGAGCAATCCAAGCAGAAAACAGAAAGTCCTTGACCACAAATCTTTGAAAAGACAACTTTTAGATGCCAGGGGCTATGTCCATATGGGGAGGACTTTATTGCAGTGCCTCTGTGTTCAGAGAGAGGAGCTCCTGGAATTCCTTAGATAAGGAAATGCAATCCTATTCTTTGATTTAGGGGAGTGGGGAATATAAACAGCCCAGTCTTGAAGTAGCCAAGATTTAATTAGGCTTTTCTTTCTCCTATCAAATTAGGTCCTTTCTTTCTCATATCAAAATAGAAAGGGGGGAGGAGGAGAGAGAGAGAGAGAGAAAGACAAGGATGAGATACAGACCTAGTGACCTACTTTCTCCAGCTAGGCTCCTCTTTCTAATGTTTCTAGAACCTTCCAAGAGAATAATACCAGACATAAGCCTTTCTGGGGTATACTTCTATCAAAAATATAATGCTATATTTTATTTTAGAAGTTTTTAGTTTTGAATTTTGTATTTGGGACTTTGAACTATTTTCAAGTAATTTTTGTACAAAATGTAAGTTTTTAAATATGTTAATATTTTGCATATTATACATTCAGTTTCAAGCACTCTTTCTCAAAAGACTATTAATCTTTATTGGGTTCTCTTTGTGTATTGTAAAGCCTTTGTTATTGCCCAGGGTCAACTGGAGAAGTCACATATCAGTTTTTTGAGTAGGTGCTTGACATTTCAAGGGTTATTTTTGAAATGTATCTCTCTTTGTATGAATTTTGATACATTGCATCTTTCAAGAAATTAGTTGGCTCATTTGATCTAAGTAAAATTTACTGGCCTGAAGGTGTTCACAATATTCCTGCATTACTATTTGATTGTGATATCAGTAGTGATGAACTTCATCATTCCTATTACTGTTGGTGTTTATCTTCTTGTTTCAACAGTTTAATAAATGTGAATTTGACAATGTCAATAGTGCTCTTCTAGTTATGCATATCTCCTGCCTACTTGACCTAACTAAATCAACTGTAATAGTGGATTTATCTAATTTCCTGTTAATTTTGCCTTTTGTATTTTAAAGCTGTCATGCCATATAAATGTTTAGGATTGTGATGTCTTTTTGGAGAATTGACCTCTTTATTATTTAATAACCTATATAAAATGGGGGCTGGGATTTAGCTCAGTTGGTAGATCGCCACCCTGCAGTCTCTGAGGTCCTGAGTTCGATTCCCAGCACCACAAAAATGGGAGAAGGACATGGCAACACACTCCCAAAGCAATCCCAAAAACAATCTGGCATTGAAAACCCTATGAGGGTTGCTATGAGTTGGACACAACTCGACAGCACCTAACAACAACAACAATATAAAATGGGGGGAATTGAACTCAAGACCTCAGAGACTGCAGCACAGTGCAGTTGGTACTCAGTACCAACTGAGTTGTTGTTGTTGTTGTTGTTAGGTGCCATCGAGTCGAGTCCGACTCATAGCGACCCTATGTACAGCAGATCGAAACACTTGCCGATTCTGTGCCAGGCAAACCATCTTATTTATGTTTAAGCCCATTGTTGCAGACACTGTGTCAATCCATCTGGTGGAGGGTTTTCCTCTTTTCTGTTGACCTGCCACTCTTCCAAACATGATGTCCTTCTCCAGGGATTGTTCTC